>JACATO010000400.1:0-41445 GCA_018389105.1 Nautilus pompilius | reverse complement strand
AGAGAGAGAGAGGGAGAGAGGGGGGCAGGGAAGAAAGGGGGAGACAGAGACTGAGAGATGAGAGGCGAGAGAGATGGAGAGAGAGAGCGGGGGGCCAGACGAGAAAGGGGGAGACAGAGACTGAGAGAGAGAGAGAGGAGAGGAGGGAGAGAGAGGAGGAGAGAGAGATGGAGAGAGGAGGGGGGCAGGGAGAGAAAGGGGGAGACAGAGGACTGAGAGAGAGAGAGGGGGGCAGAGAGAAAGGGGAAGACAGAGAATATCCAATATGTATTTAGAGTAATCCTGGTGGATAAACGGATCTCCAGCTGTTAACTTTGCTCAGACGCAAGCACAGAGGCTCTGCAGATAACTGATCCTTCCAAATGATAAAAAGGAGGCAAAAAATAAAAGCGGGTTTTGCTATTGGGAACTAAAGGGATCACTGAGAGATCTTTGAAGTGCCCAGTATTTTCAAATATCGAAAACATTCGATCAGCATGGTGCGTAACAGAACACGTTTTCCTTAAATCTCTTTTAACTGTTTTTTTGGGGGGATTGTCTATTGACAGCTTCAGTGCTGAATCAATTCTTTTCCTCTAATTTTAAGTGCGTCTTTACGCCATTACAGAGATTAAATATTCAGAGGAGAACTTGGGTTATTAAATGGCACAACGATTCAGACCTTTCTTCTCTTTTTATTGTATATCAGCTATAATTTTCCTACGTGTGCGAAATAACGAATTCCGCCATGTAATTACCAAAGTTATGTTATATCAAAAGTCGATAAGACTAGAAGTACGCAAATTCATATGCGGCTGACCGAGACATTACTAACCGAATGAGCAAGTATCCTTTCTGCGTCTTTTCATCTCAACGGTCTCAGAACAGAGCACCAGATCAGTTTATCGCAAGCGATCCCTTTGTCTTTAAACTGAAGAAGTTCTGCTCCCGCATGGAGATGTCTCCTGGTTGTAATCGTCAGACTTCGTTGCCATCTTTTCAGACAAAACGTCGCCCACTCATCAGCCCGTCGCTGTACGGAGGGAGCACTTTGCGTTATTAATATAGCTTGTTTTGGTAAGCTTAGGAGAACGGGTGCAACACGTCGTACAACATGGCAACGCGTTTCCGAGACGTATGGCGGCGCTATTGGCTTCTTGGTTGTGGATGCGCGAAGGTGAGCCAGTCCGCCTGTGGGATCGGCGCTCTTCCTCCCTGCCGCCCTTTAGATGTTGGGTAGTTTAATGGAAAAGTGATTCTGGTCGGCTTAGTTTGGCATTTTGAGCGGCGGAGACGACAACCCCCCACCCCCTCCGGTATATTAGGCCTCCGATCCATTCTGGTACCGCTCGGCGCTGTTATATCAAAGCAGGTGCTAGATAAACTCCATAGGCGCGGAGAGAAACTGTTCGTTAGTATTTTAAAAAAATATATTAAAGTCGCTGGGATCCACAACATGGATTCTTTCCCAGATGCTGCTTTACCAAAGAAACATCCCCTCCCAACCATCGCGTCTTCCCGGGTTGGGTTCGTTGGCGATCTACGTCTAAAGGCGGATCCAGTTTGGATGTCTAATACCCGGAAGCGCAAGCGCGGATAGCTTAATTGTTGTGAAGGAAGCGGAAATAGACGACTGGCCCGGAAGTTAGGCGATCGTGTGTGTGTGTGTGTGATCTGTTCTTGGTTGGTGAAGCCGGGGCCCATCAGAACTTTTATCTCAGTGCACGCACTCCCAGTGGGAACATTAATTTCTTGTTTTCGCTCCGTCTTTTTTTTACGGTTACGTAAACTGGGTCCGGGGACGCGGCGTTTGCTGTCATCTGTTTCCTGCAGCGTCGCGCAGACGCGAAAACAAGACGCGAGTCCCGGGGAAAGAAGCGGTTCCCCGAGTAATCGCCCCTCACCGCTGGACGTAAAAGTCCGCAACCGGAAGGGTGGGCGCTGGATTCTACGTCAGATCCGTTTATTGACTTCAACGGATACTTGACAATATATATGCTCGCCTGTTTATATAGAAGCTTCATAGGGGAGACGTTTATTATCTCTGACTTCTAAAACCCGATAGAGTGAACACTTAACAGAACTAGATAAAAAGACACCTCACCTAAGAAACGGCTGAGGTAAGCAGGCCCCATGTCTGCTCAGCATCTACATCTTATATTATAATTCAAAAGAGAAAGGTGTCTCCTCTCCCGCTAAAAGCTAATTCATCTTTCTCCCTTTTTTTTTGACGATCCCATTCCGAGCGAATGCAAAAAAAAAAAAAAACAAAAAAAAGCGAAAAGTAAATGCCACGTGTACTTCTTAAACTGGGAAGAAGAAACTCTACCGTTTCAATTTCACGGATAAGAAAATCAGAGTACACGTACGTATAGTTATTTCTTTAATGAAGCGAGGCCACACGGATCTGTGTGGGCGTGCGGGAGATATATTATTGGCCAGCATGACATTATCGGTAAATGCTGATGATACTTGTTGAGGCCACGAAGGATATTCAAGCCCAGGGTTTGTCCGAAGCCGTAGCTATGATGACGACACGGAAGCCCGGCTCTGGTTTCTTCGCTCTGGGTCCCGCCGGATTATGGGTTCGGACCCGACAGACAAGCGCGGGGGATGCTCTCTTGACGGACCGGCGCTTAAGTCTTTCTCCAGATGGCTGAATGGGTGTAAAAAGCCGCGTGATGGATTTCCCACGAGTTACGCTGTCTGAGCCGTGTACCCCGGCTGAGTTGGTCTCCATCAACAAAAATAAATAGGGAAATGCGTGTGATCCCGTCGGCTTCTCCCAGAAGCTGTTCTCTTTCTGATATATATATATATATATACGAACCCTCTTGACGTACGTTTAAGGATGACACCGAATAGCAGAGAGGATGGGATTATTGTTACCTAGGAGCCGGGTCTTCGACGGTAAAGTGGCAGCGAACGTTATGGGCCTCACCGTGCGAAAACGAAGTTCTTTTGGTCGGCTCTCGTCGATGGTTCTCTCTATATGGAGGGAGTACGCCCGACGACCCGGCTTTAACCCTCCACCGGCTCTGCGCTCTCATGACACGTGGTACTTACAGCCCGAGGCGGGGGGGAGGGAGTCTGTAACCGCCATAGACCCCCCCACACCCGTGTTTCCTGCGCCGATATTTAAAGAATTTTTAAGTCGCAAACAAAAGTCGCCGCCGCGATAAGCGGACCTGTGCTTGTAGAAGAATCTTGCGGTGAGACGGACACGCCCGTTTCTAAAGAAGTACAACGGCCGATCACCGAATAAAGAGACTTGTCTCTGAACGCGATGTGGCGATAAGGGTGATCCAGAAAGGAAAAAAAAAAACAACAACAACAAACAAACCCGGAAGTCGAATGAAACAGAGCGGATAAGAGAAGCTGTCGCCAGAGCGGGATGACGTCATCCTTCAATTGATGGCGCACCCACCCACTTCCAGAATTACTTGTACACATATCAGCTGAACCCGGCGCTCAGCCGCCAATGGATGACGATTTCTGATCGCTTTGCGTGCATTCGCGAAAGTAATTTTAACCGCGCATTGGCAGCTTTTCTGGTTTCCTCTACAAGAGATGAGGAAGCCTGTCGTGACATCACAAGGAGGGCGCATAAGCGGAATATTTTTGACGGACGAGAAAATTTGCCGATTTTTATCGCCGCCTCTCACCGAAAAACTCAGCATTTCGGCCGCTGTCAAACTGACACCACGTGATCGGGCGCGAGCTGCTTGGGAGGGGAACCGCCATCAACTCCACGGCTGACACATTATTATTTACGGGGCCATTAGAACTGTTTTAAATCTATGAGAAGGAGGGGAAGAGCCAGGAATATCAATGATGACTCATTTCGTAGTTCTGAGCCAAGAAGAATACATTAGACCTTTCGCTTATGAAGTTATTCGTACAAATGATGGCGGAGTCGCCAATGAAATAATTGCTTTCGCTTGAAAGTGGATATGATTTTCCCAACATCCATAACATTATATAAATGTTATCTGCTTGTCGACGAATTAAACAAGATAAGACTTTTCTTTCGTATTAACCAAGAGTAAAACGAAACAGGAATGAAGTAGCGAATTTATGTCGATTCTGTAAACATGTCTCTAGAATTTTTAGCCACAGGCCTCACGCACTGGACGCATTTCGTATCACGTGAGTGAGCGCGCGCGGGGGGGACTCTGTGGGGAGAGGGTTAATATCGCGATCTAGGCACCTGCTTGGCGGCGATACGCGGAAGCGCAGAGATGGCGATCATAGTTGTAATAAAAAAATTGTTGCAAAAAAAAAAAAAAAAAGATCCTGGAGAGGACATGGACTTACCGAATGCTTCACAATCTCTTTCCCAATGTAGGTGACCCGGAACCCCCCCCCCTAAAGAGCTAAGAGTAGTGGGTCCACCAGAGGTGTCAAAGACATTGAATAGCCTTCGCTGCGGCGCCCGCTGCCCCCCGGGAAGCGTCGAATGTCGCCTCCGGCGTCAGCCAAGGAGATCTGTTTACGCCAATCAGCAAATTTCTGATTAGATGTGAAGACACAGAAGAGGGTCAGTAGGGCTGATGAAAGTCGGTTTCCCCAGCAGTGTGACAGTGGTCAGATGAGATTCTGTAACACAGGGGACATCGGACGATCCGCTATTATGTATAATCTCGCTACAGGGCCGGTAATCGCGGATGGCAGGACCAAAGTGGAGTTCTTTGCCTGGCCCGTTATAAGCTCAGATCTAAACCCAGTAGACAGTATCTTTATGACCAGCTTGGGCGCCGTTTGGAAAAGAGAGATCGTCCTGTTCAGTCTGTTGTTTGCTTGACCCAAGTTTTGCACCAAGAACTGGCAGAGAAGAGCATCGGATATGCACTCGACATTGTGAGCAGTACGAGGAAGTGAGAGGAAATTATTGTGGAGGCGGTGCTTACTCGATACTGTCATAAAACCAAGATCTGGTTTTCAGGGCATTAAGTGGCATTTCCATCGTGAGATACTGTCATCAAGCCTTTTGCATCCATATCGCCATTCTAGTTTCTTTAAAGCACCATTTCACAAAGCGCCGTACAAATAGCTGAAGATGAGCAGAGATCATCATCTAATCCTCTCCATCTCAGGATATCGAACGCTATCGCCTTAGATCATCTCTTTAGCCAGAAATGAATTTTCCGATTATACAGTTTTTGTGGAACATCTGCTACGGAAAATCTAGCTTATACTTAAAGCACATCCACAGATTTATTAAATATTATTGAATACTGGGAAAGAAAACGTACACTTGAATTTCAGTGTTTAAAAGAATGCAAAAAATGACGGGAACTAATGTTTTTAGCCATCTCACTATTCGTGTTTACCTTCACATATTGAGTATTTGATTGGTGATCTTGCGATAATGGACACCAATGTGAAATGTGCGTGCGCGCGCGCGCGCGTAGGTATATACAAACATATAGTACGCAAATATATTTAACTCCTTCACCGCCAAGGTTTTCGGCGTCATCTCTATTAACAGATCTACTCATCCATCGACGGGTGATTCGGGAATCCCTCCCCAAGGAGAATTCGCCGATGCTTAAACTAAAGATATCTCACGCTACCGACCAGCCACCTGTCGAGTGTCACAAAAACTACATTAGACCAGTGTGATCACACTGACTTTGGTGGGGAAAGGGTTAATAAAAAAACACACATGCCCCCCCCACCCACTCCTCCTCTCTCACCCCGGTCTGGTTGCGCGTATTTCTAGCCCGTTGTGTTCGGGCTGAGATCAAAGATTTGTGAAGGAAAAAAAATTCAAAAAAAAAATGGGCGGATAATGATTTCGAGACATACAAACCAGTAGATGGCGAGAAGAGTGATGGATGACCATCCACCTGCCTTACTGTTAGTACATCTTGTTCCCTTGTCAGCCGCGCCCGTTTCGGCTTCATATCATACGTCTGCCGAGGTTTTGCTTTATTAAGCTCTGTCACGCACGTTGACAGTCTTATTCGCGATAAACACACCGCGGCGTCCGACAACTCTTAACGGACAATATAACCTAAAACCCCATCAGGAATTTGCAGGGCGGAACTCTAAACCATCCTAGTTTTGTAGAACTCGATATTCACGGCGATCGCTTTTGTTTTTAAATTAGTCTTCCCATTAAAGGTCGTTCTTCCCGTGTTCCAGAATTCATCTTGAGAGTGGTGATGAGCTTCCGATGAAGCAGACTTCATTACGTTTTACGGCTCAGTTAAAGCTGTAGCATCTATCCAATCTTTATTGAATCCGCCAGTGGCTAGTTACTCGTTAGAAAACCGAAACCACACCAGTTGCATCCGCGCCGTTTAATTTGCAATGATCGAATTCTTGAGAGGGCCTCTGCAATCCGAGTACCTAGAAACAGTCCGGTCTGTCGGGCCTTACGGCTATAAGAGATGCGCCGCCATCAGTTACGAGAGAGCATGCGCACCAAAAAACTAACCTACAAACGGCGACAAAAATGCCCGACAGTGAAGTCAGTACTAATTCTGAATACAAATGTACACTACTCTCCTGGCTGTTTGTTTTATCACACAGCTCGCTATATCCTTTTTCCAAGCCGTTTAAATTTGGTCAGCAATGTGCTAAGCGATCCACGGGCGCAAGAAACTATCTAGGGCGTAATTTTAGTGACTTAATTTGGGGGCGGCGGCGTGGGAAATGTCGTAATAAGTATTAACCCTCCGCATACCGCGGCGGTATTCTGTTTCCCCTTAGACTCTAGCCTCGACCTAGAAGCGATGGTCAACAGCTGTGCTGAGCTGGCCGTTAAGTTTAACCGAGACGGTCGCAATGCCCGACTCGTGAGCTTAGACAGACTTACCGATTTGTCGTTAGTGAGGGCCCCGCAGCCCCTATGACTGAACCGGCAGCAAGTAATATGGATTTGAAGGATAGCGGGGTGCATATGCACCCCAGGTGGTGGTGGTACGTACGGAAAGAATTAAAAGGACCACGCGCACTAATTATTTGCTGGGTTTTAAAAAACAGAGAAATAAATAGGAAAATCCGCCGTTTTATGTAAAACAAAGATAAAGACTTTCTGATGGATGCTTCACTTTAGCTACGAGAAAGAAATTATTTAAATGCAATCTTTCATGATTTACAAGAAAACCACAGGTTTTAAGCCTCCAGTTTTTAGAGAACGCTAAACGACGTCTCCATGGGATCTCGGCCAGACAGCCGTTAATAACTGAACGACGACAGTCCAAGTGTGTATTTTACGTCATTTATCTTCCACACCTAGCCCTGTTATCCCTAAAATGGACTCTTTGCCCTTTTTGACATTTTATGGGGAAAACAAAGGAGTTAACGTTTCGTCCGGTAGCTCCAGGATAATTTGTCCATCTTTTGTTTTTACGCATTGAATCAACGAGATTTTGTACCACAGCCAAGTCCGAGTTCCAGCGCATTGTTGTAAAACGTTTCCCTAATTCCATCTTGTTTTGGCGGGATGTAGACTGGAATGGTCTCAGCTGACTGTCCAGATGCTTTCACAGGCTTCCGATCGGAATCGGAGCACTAGAGCAAAAGTGGAATACGCTGCTTACTTTTTCCCAGATAGCGATCGCACGAAAGGTGTGACAGACATGTAGCTCCATCATCCTGAAATACACGGGCTATCGAATCTTAGTATATTTTTTCGATGCACTGATACACGTGTCTTTAACGTGGCAATAAACCCGGAATGAACTGAGACGTCTTATTGCAAACGCCGATTTTGTCTTTTCACCATACCGGACTGAAGCTTATGCCATCAGGATCAGGTCTTCATAACACGACCGCGGGATGAAGACGCCGAAATGGAAAGTCCTCGTTACACCTTCTCCAAACCAGATCTCACGATGAAAATTGCTCAAACTTGGACTGATACGTAATCACACCCGAACTATGTACATATCGATGTGATACATTCGTTGGCGGAGTGTCCGATCTGACAAAGCAAGAGCTGTTGTAAGTTTTTGCAAACTTATTGTAAAGGAATTCTACTACACTAAACCAGATGACGACACCGCGAGAAATGTCAATTATAACCCGCCGTGTAGTTATTTTTTAATTGCATACACACGAAATATGCAGTACGTGGCTTGAAACAGAGAACTCGGTTCATCAGATGGCCATTGGACAAACGCCGCCATCGGACTGGTTTTCATGATGTCAGTTAACTCTAATGATGTATTCTGCCTTGATGCGATCGATCGTTGTCATGCGGGAATACGGTAAATGAAAAAGAGTTAGTTAAGCGTTCTTAGAGAAGTCGTTCTTTTGACAAACCTGGCTGCCCAACACTGCGGAGTGCACGCCACTGGATGTTTCCATGTGTAACACAGCACAAGAGGGGAAGAAGAGCTGTCTCCCATCTGTGTAACCCTTTCAGCTCCGTCCTCTTTGGTTGTGTCGGGGTTAAATAAAACTAAGCTGAAATCACTTCTTTCAAAGCTCTTAACGCGATGGATGCTATCCATGTGCATTTATATAATCAAAGTAGCCTTGCGCACTGTCTTTTAAAAATCATATAAATTCAAGCAGCAATTTTTCCAATGCAATAAACAATGATTGGAAACGAAGGTAGTGACATACAGACATATTATAGATGAAAATGTCAGACGACAAACTTTACGGCCATGTGAACATTCCAACAATTACTTTTCCATAAAGAATGATCTGCAGAGGTTCAATACTCATAAATTTACCGTACTTAAAACGAAGGGAGATAAATCGTAATTTTTTTTTTTTCTTTTTACACTAGCGGTTACGTACCCTTATGTTGAGAGAGCGGTTTCGTTCTTTGCTAAACCGGTCTCACTGACTTCATAGATCGGGGCCAACAAGGAACCCTGAGTTAGTTCAGGGATCAGAGAGCACCGAGAGGTGTGTGTGTGGGGGGGGGTTCAAAATTGTGACCAATCGAATGGCGCGGAAGAGAAGGTTTGAACCTGGCCAGTCTCGCTTCTTCGAGAACACTGGGGGATTTCCAAGAAAAAAATATACCGCGAGACTATCGCATGCACACTGACAGCGGCCTTAACTCAATGGTTCCAGGGGAATCCACTCGGCTGCTGACAAATGCTTTAACGTGCTAATAAAGACATAAATACGAGCGTCTTCGCCATTAACCAGCCTCCCGGCCCCGCCCCGCCGCCATGTTTACTGGACGGCCGTGCAAACACAACCCAGTAACGGGTCGGCGGCTGGTTATCTGGGAGTAAACGCCGGTATCCGGATGGGGTCAGCGATTCAGTTCAAAAGTTCACGACGACGTAGGGGCGGGCGGGTCCCCATCGCGCCCCTCCCTTCCTTTAGACAGAGCTCACCCTATTATTCCGCGACAATGGTCCACCGCCGAAAATGTCGGCGGAGACGAGCCGCCATCAGACGCGCTCGGTGATCTGGGACACGGGAAGGCTGTCTGTTGTATTAATAAACGCATCCGGGCTGCTGATTGGCAAGAACATGACGATAAATAACGGTCACCACCCCCCCCCACCGCCCCCGTGTGCTGCATTCTTCCAGACGTATTTCGAACGCCCGACGACTGACCCTTCGACGTTTCCGAGCCGACTTTTCATGTTTGAACCGTTCTGAATGTCTGCTCGGTGTCGGGGCGGAGACTCGGCGTCGGAAGAGAAGTCCGATCGGTCCCTCTACGCTTCGTTCCGAGCCGAAACCGGTGCAGGTTTCCATAACAACACCTGGTGGTTGGGGGGAGGGGTGGATTTCTTCTGATGACGACTTTCCGTCGGGAGAAATGCCACATGGAGACGATGTGGCTCCAGTTACCCGAACGTTCCAGCAGAAGATTATCACCCAAGTGACATCAACACTAATCGGGTATTCGTGCGTTTATCCGCACGCGAATGATGGAGATTATCCAAGGTGGAAGTGAAATATCATGAAGTAAGATGAAGGCAGCTCTATCGGTTTTCCGCACCTCGGGTGGTGTGGCCTTCATGGTTTTCCGATGTATGTATGTATATTAGGTTAGCTATGCACATATATGACGTCACCGCTTAACGGGGGGAGGGTTCTCCACTAGAATACTATAAATTAGGGTGCGGGGAAGCTCTGCAAGAGGGCTCCCAGTCTAGGCTGGGGGGATTGGAGAGCTCGCAGAAAATTCGGGAAGAGCGAGAAGAATCTAACCATTTTAAACAAGTTACTTTTTGCCACTGGGGAAACAGCGGCCTCGTCTTCAGTCGCTAAGGAAAACAACAACAACAACAACAACATAAGGGAGGGTTTGGGAAATTAGTTTTTCCAAAAAACCAATTAGCAATTCTACATCGGCAAATGGCTCCATACTCGGGTGGTGTTTTGTCGTTAAAATGTTTTTAAAAGATAATGTATGAGATCGTGCAATAGTTTAAGGTCAGGGCCTCAACTAGGAAAAGCCAATAAAAGCTTCATTTGTCGAACTTGATTGCAGATTTTAAAATAAGCAAAATATTAGCAGTAGTTTTGTCTGCGCGTTGATGATGTAACAGAAAGATTCTGCAAGCTCTATTTGTCTGGATCAGATCGAATAACATTCTAATATTAAATGGCACTTGGCATTAAGTTTGTACTGACACTGGAGGAGGCTATAGGCTGTCATGCTAGTGCAGATACCACAAGTGATTTCGTACCCGAGATCTCTCTTTCGCATCCTTTCTGTCTTTCCTTATATAGAACTCTCTCTCTCTCTCTCTCTCTCCTCTCTCTCTCTCTCTCTCCATCACTCTCTATGTACTGACGTCATATCTCTCTCCATCACTCTCTATGTACTGACGTCATATCTCTCTCCATCACTCTCTATGTACTGACGTCATATCTCTCTCTCTTTCTTCCTCCTCTCCTCTCTCTCTGTCCTCCTTCATCTCTCCTCTCGCTCTATGTACTGACGTCATATCTCTCTCTCTCTCTCTCTCTCTCTCTCCATCACTCTCTATGTACTGACGTCATATCTCTCTCTCTTTCTCTCCGCTCCTCCTCTCTCTCTCTCTCTCTTCTCATTTCTCTCTCTCATTTCTCTCTTCCTCTCTCTCTCATTCTCTCTCTACCTCTCTATGTACTGTACGGACATATCTCTCTCTCTTCTTTTCTCTCTCTCCATCTCCTCTCCATCACTCTCTATGTACTGACGTCATACTCTCTCTCTCTTTCTCTCTCTCTATCACTCTCTATGTACTGACGTCATATCTCTCTCTCTTTTTCTCTCTCTCCGCTCTCCTCTCTCTCTTCTCTGCTCTCTCTCGCTCCATCTCTCTCTCCATCACTCCTCTCATGTACTGACGGACTCCTGACCTATCTCGCTCCAATCATCAACTCTATGTCTCACGTCCATATCTCTCTCTCTTTCTCTCTCTCTCTCGCCTCTCTCCTCTCCGCTCTCTTCGCTCTCCATCTCTATGTACTGACGTCATATCTCTCTCCTCCTCTCTCTCTCCTCTCCTACGCTCTCTATCTCCTCTCTATCTTATCTCTAATCTCACTCCTCTCTCCCGTCTCCTCCCTCCTCTCTCCTCGCTCCGCTCCTCTCCCTCTCTCATCTCATCTCTCTCTCTCTCTCCCTCTCCTCTCCCTCTCCTCTCTCTCTCTCTCTCTCTCTCATCTCTCTCCATCACTCTCTAGTACTGACGTCATATCTCTCCTCTCTCTCTCTCTTCTCTCCTCTCTCTCTCTCGTCAATATGGAGTGAAACATAGACCGAGTCGCAGCAGTTATCTTTTGAATCTAGCAGCCCCTGTTGTTTATCTGCGGACTACCCCTACTTGCCTAGCTGAATCGATTTCATAAAGGTGGGCGGCTCCTTTAAACTTCCTAAATATTTTTTTATGGAAGATCCTAAAGCGATACAAACGGACGAAGAATGTCTTTTATAATCCACGAAAAGGAAACGATCGGTGTCTCTGAGCTGTACGGTAATTTCCTTTCAGCCATGTATCCTTTTCTCTCTATCGGTCTGTCTACTCTTTGATGAAGCTATCATCATTTTAGTATAACTGTTATTAGTTGTGGTAGAAATAGCAATAATAGTATTTGACAGTAACATTAATAACAACAGTAGCGATAGCAAGAGAACTAATGGCAAAAATGCTAATAGTATTAGATTTAGTAGGTATAAGAGTGAAAGTAGTAATAATAGTATTAAATTAATTGTAACACCACTGATAAGAGTACCAGTAATAGTATTGTGGAGGCAGTTTTGAAGTAACGGTAATATGGACAGTAGAATAGAAAGTACCGATTATATTATAAGGGAAATGA
Source organism: Nautilus pompilius (assembly GCA_018389105.1). Classification (NCBI taxonomy): domain Eukaryota; kingdom Metazoa; phylum Mollusca; class Cephalopoda; order Nautilida; family Nautilidae; genus Nautilus; species Nautilus pompilius. The sequence continues at coordinate 29,217 of JACATO010000400.1, read as the reverse complement.
AAAGCGACAGATCACAGGTTCCATGTAAAATGTTTCTAATAGTGGCTACTTTTTGAATACTGTTCAGTCGGTCTACAGCTCACTGACGCTGCTTGTAATCGAAAGAGCATCTCACTTTCAATTTACAAAACAATTTCTCTTTTATAAACAGAGCGTAAATCATTGGTCAAGATCTGCGCGCGCGACCTTAAAATCAAGCGGCCCGTGAGTTCAAGATCAGGTCAGGCCACTTATACACTGCAGATATTAAAAGGGCCCCTAAATATCAGCGCGCGAAGAAAGAAAACCTTTCTAAACGTAGGCCTAGTAGTTAGCTTCGTTAATACAAACGATGAGAAAATATCTCCCACCTTGCTCGACAGTGCCAACTGTAGTGGAGGGAAAGCCCAATGGCGAAGCTACCACTCCAGTCTCCATCAGTTGGCTTATTTAATTCATACACCATATACAGTGAGCAGCCTGCACTCAACAAACGAATGTATCTGATCGGGACTTTCAGGCCAGGTGTGACGATGAGCTTATTGGACGGCCAGTAGACGTCATCGAGAGGCAGAGATGTCTCAAGAAGGCTGGGAGGCGTCAGCGACAGACTATCGATCTCGATATTTCTCGTGGATCTGTGGCCAATATTATCGACAGATTCCAGGCTGTCATATTTTTCGATTTTTCGCATTTAGGGAGCAAAATGAGAAAGTTCTGGGCTGATTAGAAACTTTCGAATATGGCTGTGCCTACTTTAAAGAAAGGTTATTATAAATTCTGAACTTCAGGAAAAAGACATGGATTTTTTAACTGGCCTCAGCTCGCAAAGCTGGAATGTGCTTAGGTGGATTGATTTTGGTCAACTTATATCAATAATTTAATTAGAGATTTAAAACTGATCAAATATAGATGTCCTGAAATGATTTTCGGGTCTCAGTCGCCATAACAACTTACACGCAGTCAAAAAGTGAGTTCGCCCTCGAGCTGAATACCGGAACTCCGTCTGTGGGAAAATAGGTAGGTTCGACTTTTCAGAGTTATTCCCTTCCGGTTGGCTACTCAGTAAGTACGCCGAGGCAGCAGCGTTGGATGTTTAGGGAGAAAGGCACCGCCAGTGTCACCATTCTCAAAAATCCGACCGGCTGTTGTCCACTAACTAACCCATTGGCCTACCGACATCCCAGTGAGACTTTGGCCAATTTAAAGCAGTGATGCGGGCGGGTAAAATATATGGCTGAACGAGATTCTGCACAAAGTTTTCCTACCGGATACTGAATGTGACTTCTACAACAGTTATTGCACATATACACTATTGGAAATAACTATGAAAACGAGAAGATACGCAAAAATAATGAGTAATTGTAATTGATATAGACAATGTATTATTATCCAAGGTGTTTGGTTGTTGTTTGAATTTCTCCGTCGCCAGATAATCCCATATAGCTTCAATGATGTTCATGTCAGAACTTAGTGCAGGCCCATGCATCTTTGTGAGTGTTCCATCAACCTCTCTTACATTCCAGATTGTTTTTCACCACATTGGCTGCATTCGTCGAGTCATTGTCATGCCGAAAGATGAATCAACGATTTGTTTTCCTTGAGAGAATGGCATGATGGATGAGAGCCTACCTGTTATCTGTCAGAAGTCAGTATGCCTTCGATTTTTATGTAAATCTCCGATATCCCTGGCGGATTAGCAGCCCACATTTGCTTTGATTCACCCCCGTGCTTCGCTGTAGCTGTTGTACCGCTCTCCAGTCCGCCTTTGAACAAACTGCCAGTGATTATTGTCAAACAGATCAAATTTGGACTCGTCTGTGAAGAGAAAGTCTTCCCAGGTTTGGTCATCCCACTGTTGCACTTTCGCTACCCATTTCAGTTTTGCCGATTGGTTTCCTCTCCTCAGCAAAGGTTTTCGGGCGGCTACGCATCCAATGACACCATTTCACGCTAATGTGCATCATACTGTTCTTAAGGAAACATTAGCATCCCTACTTGCAGCTAGGCTATTCACAAGATCTAGACTGGCTCGTCGTCCATCACATAGAGAACGTAACACATTTAAAGAGTTTGGGCTTTTTCACTTGATTGAATCTGCAGGTACCATCCTTAGTTTCTCGCATACAGTTCCTCCTGAATTATGAAGTCTGGCTGCCATCTGCCGCCTGGAGTAGCTTTCACTAGCTAAGACTTTGGTTTCTATCAGCTTGTCACCCGACATTTCCTTTCCAGGAGCCACAGTACTCTCACCACACTGTAGTGATATCGCTACCTATTCTTTTATAGTCCTTCCGCAGGTTTGGCACTCTCTGATTGGTTGGATGACAACCAGTCACAGTGTCGTGTATCAGCACGTGACCGAGATAATGAAGCATTTAAAGTCTTTAATAAAATGTATATTTCATACAGCGGTGTTTCAAAAAATTCCGAATCCTAATACGTTTTAATACGTCAAACTAAACGTAATAGGGAGTCTTAACAGAATACTAGTGTTTACAAAGTAATCACAATTCTCTTTTTTGATTTATTCTATTTAAAATTCATATTTCAATAAGCAGAACCAGACAGAAGAAAAGATATTGTATTTATATCTTCATTTTTTAGCTTTTTAAAAAAATTTCATTCTAATAAATAATCGGAGATATAAAAGAACAGCCCGGCAGGGATATCCTCACCAGGAGCGAGTACTCGCTGCTTCCTGCACCTTGATCGACCGGCCAGAACAATGAGGGAGAAAAAAACAACCGGGGGGGGTTTGTTCGCTTCCGTGAACACGCACAAGAAGAGTGGAGCCAACGTCGCGAGGAAAGCCAGACGGCAGAGCTTGCGTGTGAACCAGTCTGCCTCCTCCACAGGTAAAAGGGGAGAGAGGTCGCTTGACGATGTACTATCGTCGTACTCTCCGATCCGAAGCGCAACTGTGCCGTCTAAATGTTGGGAAACAGACGTTCTCGTTTTTGTAAAGAGAGGGGGTCGCGGAGGCGCCAACGCCGTACTGTTTGCCCGAGACGGCCGCCCGATCTTCTGTGTTCTACCTTTGACCATTATTTAGAATCTCGTTAGTATACGACTGTTGCCATATTAAAATCCATCAATTCCGTAAACGTGTTTGTGTTTTTTTACTTCGTACGCTGGCGAAAAGCAGCTTTGAAATCTTGTTTTACAGATAAACCTGGCGGATGACACGTCATGTTTATCATGGCATCGAACAGTTAGAAAACCCGCCATAAGGATGGCGAGATGTGATGTGTTTTCCTCTTCCACTCGCTGAACTCTCGTAGCCAGTGCTCATTGCACTTGCAGAGAACGGTGGCGCCACTAGACACGTCAGCCCGTCAGGCTAAGAGAGCGATTGTTAATTCCAAAAGCTTAAGAAAAGAACCAGCGGAAAAGTTTCTGACAATTTAAAAATGGTATGACTAACTAAACGCACTTGTTCACAAAAATGCTCGAGTTTATTACCTTCCAACTCATGTCAGAACGATAACAGATTAAAAACGAACCAGTTAGGATAACTGACAAGTTTAATATAATTATATGTTACTTCAGATCCCTGCCAGAATAACTCGAGCGCCGTAAACTTGTAGAGATCATTAACACAACAAAAATAGGGACCTGGGCGCTTAATACCATTAGGGATGGATTTGTTAAAGTTTTGATTTCCTTTTAATTACCACTTGGTTCTGATTTCGTCATAGATCAGGGAGTGCTACATTTGCATTAACTTGAAGTTTTCACTGCTGCTTTTGTTCGAGGTGTCCCCGTCTCTACTGTGCTTAATTGGGCTTATGCCCCTGTTTTGTAGAATCCCGAAGACCTTTCGTCCATTATGCACTACTGTTAATTTGGCAGCCTGACTGACAACTAGCACCATCTCCTTGCGCAATACACGTGACAAATAAGAAAAACCACATCAGAGAAAAAAATGTTGAAGGAGCTGTATTGAAAATAACGTTTCGAGATTCTTGCCTCTTCCGTCCTACCAAAGCCGCCGTGTGTCAGGGTCGTGTTTGTCGCATGGTCTAGCAGACAGGGTGTCTGTCTCTGAGAGCTTCCCCTGGACGTTTCTCTAGAATCAGCGACAGCTGCCATGGTTCCTTGTGCATTAATTTGTCTGAAAAGGACGTCCAGACCCGTCCGGTTAAGCGGGATTCCTCAAGAGGTGTTGTTGTTTCGAGTCACACGGCATTAAATGCCTTCCATGATGGAGTTGTGGCCAAATGCCATGTTCGGAGCATGGAGATAGCCTTCGGTTAATACTGACGCTACAATAACAGTTGCCCGATCCTCTCAGATCTGGGTACCAGTATGGGACAACTCTTCCCCCACCATACACACACAATGATGTTCCGGTTTAAAATATTTTCGGATCATCACCAATCTTTCTCACATTCCTCGGCCATTCAACGGTCATCGTTAAGCCACCTTCCGCGCAATGGCTGACGGGTGATTTTTTTGTTGTTTTTTATGGGGGGGAGATTTTGAAACTTATCCTCCTTCGGCTGGGCTTGGATATAATTTTCGCCATAATTTATCGACTGAGTTAACATCGTTTGTAGAAGATTGTCTGTTATAAATTAATTCCTCTCAGAACTTACTCGATACGTAGCAAACGAGAGAGAGAGAGAGAGATGACGTATGTACACAGAGAGAGAGATAATGTATGTACAGAGAGAGATGACGTCATTACAGACAGATTACGTATGTACAGAGAGAGAGAGGGAGAGATGGGGAGAGAGAGATGACGTCATTACAGAGAGATGACGTATATACAGAGAGAGAGATGACGTATGTACTGAGAGAGAGAGATGGGAAGAGGAGGAGATGACGTCATTACAGAGAGATGACGTATGTACAGAGAGAGAGATTGGAGAAAGGAGAGAGAGAGAGATGGGGAGAGACAGATGATGTATGTACAGAGAGAGAGAGAGAGAGAGAGAGAGAGATGACGTCATTACAGAGAGAGAGAGAATTAATAGTATAAAAAGTCGTCGCCAGGGACGTTTTACAGTCATACCAACGGAAAAACTCAACCCGTGGACAGCGAGATATCGTGTCAAATCTCGTGTACCACGTGGTTCAAAAGTGTGAAATTTTGCGCATGCGCAACATCTCAGCGCGACAGATATTCCGTGTACTCGTTTACTTACCATTGTAAATTCTAAAAGCAATAAATCTGATGATGCGCCACGCGATCCACTCGCTCACCAACGACTGTTTCTTACTCGATAGCTAAAGATTCGCAACAAATATTTGTACTTCGTGAAGCAAATGTTTCTGGGACTAGTTTGTTTCATTTATTTTTTTTTTTAAAAAAATGCAGCTAGAACAATGACATCAAGGACCAAGAAGTGTGGTTGTTGTCGCTGGAGCGAAGTGCACAACCCCGGGTAATTATTTTTTTCTTGCTTGTTTTCAATTAACGAATCCGAGTTTATTTCCGGCCGGTGTTTGAATACAGCTATATTTTGTTATTTTAAGCAGTTGGCTGTCACGCCGCGGTTAGAAGCCCCCTCTCTCTCTCTCTCTGTGTGTGTGTGTGGCGATAATACAAGCGGACAAGTTAATTATATTTATAACGGCAGTTCTCTCTCTCTCTCTCTCTCTTTCTCTCTCCAATAATTGGGAAATTTAAATCTCAATTTTTTATTAACAGCTGGCAGGGACTGAAGAGCAAAGGCAAACATCGCGGTACGTAAGGAACAGTCCTTCATCGGCCAGAAACGACTGTAACTAGAAGGGAACAGAAGCCCTGCCACGGCTTCTGAGAGCCTCGCCGATTCCCCTTTTAAAAATGGCTGATTTCTTTGTTGTTGTTGTTGTTGTTTTTTGACCGCTACATTCGCAAGGGAGATAACCGCTTGGAGCGTAGTGCTGCGCTCATCCGCTAGGCAGAGCGTCGTCCCCTAGCTAACTCGTGAAGTTAATCCGAGTTTCTCAGTCAGCCCCTTCTTCAACCGGCAGAGAAAGGCCATCGAAGCAGGCTGAGCGGGTTCGGTTACGGCCAATACAGTGATCGCTCGAACTGGCTCTCTACTCGTTGCCATCTGAATTTGTTCGCTTTTACAGACTAGATATTTGCTTTCCCTTTTTTAAAAAAAATATATGTATATACGGGCGAACGAAGATGGGCATCGCGAGTCATTAATACTTCCATGTCGAAGTAGCAGCTGAAATAGAAAAAAAAAAAGAAGAATCGAATTAAGAAATATCTAAACTATTATTGAGTTCTTTCGTTTTTGTGACGGGGAAAGAAATTAAATATTCCCTATAATAAAAAAAAAATGTTATTAGCTGCGTGCTGTCTCGTGTTGGCAGCAGGAAGCGTTTCTGTCTTTATGTCAACAAACACTTCCTGTGTGAATAGCAAAACGATACAATAGAACTCCATTGTCGTGGGTAATTCGTGTTTATTGCCTTATTGGTTTTTATTTGAGTTTTCATATTAAAGAAGAAAACAGTGAACAATCGACCAGCTCAGGTGTTCACTTAACCCGTGTATGACACAGTGGGAGGAGGTGAAATTCGACTACGGGTAAGAGAAATTGCTCCCATCCTTAAAGGATAAGCAAGAAGAAAACCAGGTGTGATGCTACCCGCAATGTCATTCTAAGGACGGGCAGAACATTTAAGAGAGTCATAAAACTGGCCATTATGACTGGGTCGGTTGGATTTGGTTTGCCATTAGTGCGACTATATTTTGAAAAACATGAAACTCCTGATTTATAATAATAATAATAATAATAATAATAATAAATAATAATAATAATAATAATAATAATAATAATAATAATAATAATAATAAACTAGTAAAAAGATTTTCATAAATAGCAGTTGTTTTTAAGATAAGTAAGGAACGACGAGCTCGCGTGGAGACTTAGCTATTGGAGTCTGAAAGAAACACTGGCCTTCAAAAGTATTAGGTCTTTTATAGTATAAAATCATTAATCCTTTCGGAGATGTAACTGAGCATTTGACATCCATTGTAAATCCTGCCTGTTTGATCTCCTTGTGAAAATGGAGTTTTTTTTTTAAACACCCTGCTGAAATCCCTGTTCTATTCTTGAAGTCCTGGCAGACAAGTTCTTTTATCGCCTGTTCTTTACCTGACGCCAAACGAAAAGAAGCAAGAAAAGTAAATGACGGTATTAAAGATGCCATTTAAACGCCGTGAAGCCATCGCTTTCCCCCTCTTTATGGTGCTCAGAAAAGTGCAGATAAAAACAAATGGCTCAACATTTGCATTATTTTTACTTTTCTGGAGAGATGTTCTTTGTTGTCGCGTTAATTGCCAATGATGCGAGCTTTTAATTATGCAGTTATCTTTGGCTTTCTTTCAGACGGCAATAAACCCAGGAAAGAAGCGAGAAAGAATCGAAGAGATCTCACTCGCCGGCGTTGGTGGAAAACTGTAATCCAGCGACTTAATTAGAACCAGAACCGAGCTCCGGTTATTTTTTCCTCGGTCCGCTCATGTGCGCGTTGCATGCACTCAGTAATACCACCTATTAATCGGTTTTTATCTCCGTCTCGCTAATCAGCTGTCTTTAACGACCCTTTCCTTGAGGTAATCGAGCGATAGTCGTCGACTCTGCCAAGACCGAAAGGCGATAGAGCGATCGCGTGCGCGGTACAGGCCCGTCTGGCGGAGGAGAACGAAGGCTGCGTCGGGGAGAGTCGACGAAGCATCTCGAGGGCAGAGCTTGTTTATGAAGGAAGCAGGTGCGACACGATCGGCCAATATATTTGCCGCGAGACCCACCCTGACGTCACGTGGAAAAGTCCCAGAGATAAGATCCGCCGTCATCTTTGTGGTCGGGCGCTACGAACCAAGTTTGTGAACATCTCCCTGAATATTAGGATAAACTGAAATAAAGATAATTTATTTCCCTAATTTTATGCATTGCAAGGGTCGTATACTAACGACGACTGCTCAAGGAACATCACCGGCAAGACTACATCTATGAGATTCCGTGCCATCTCAACATAAACCTGGCCCTTTGTCCTTCTCTCGCTGGTGATTGATACGTATATTATTTCTAAAAGACATATGGCGTCTATCATAGTTAAAGTAAACTGTGAAATACTTTGATTATGAGCTGAGCTTCTTGTAGTATTGATAATACCAGAATCGGGTCTGAGAGCGATAGCGGGCGCGCATGTCTTCGGTCTGTCTAAGCACGAAACCAGGGCTTACACGTCCAAGATCAAACAACGGTGCCTCTGTATAAACGTGTGGTTTGCAGTAGCCGTTCTTCTGGTACCGGGAAGCGGCTGATCGCTGCTTTCCTGTGTCGTGTTGTGGTTACTCGTGCTCACCGGTGACTGCAAGGTAGCGTGGGGCCATCAAGGTTCTCCCGGGAAAAGGGGGATGGGGCTCAATACGGTTCTTAAAAAGCAACGTGCTACGTGTTCCGGGTACTTCATTCCACCCGTTAACAATGGCATTATCTAAAAGGGAGTCGTCTTTGGACACCGTAACTTGGTTTATTTGTAATAATTATGACCTTAATTGTTACTAACTATGAATGGCCGATAGAATTCTTCCCTATCAACGCGCTCAAAATCCTTAATAATTTGTTGTTGTTGTTGTTGGAAAACCGTAATTTTAGTTAGTTTGTAATCACGACCCCTAACGACACGGACATGTGGCAAACTGCGTCCCTTTGGCTACAGAGCATCTCGCAAAAACTCATCAGCACAGACACCCCCCCCCGTAATCTAAGATATGCACAGACACGCGGTACATCTGCTGCGCTGATGGCCCCACCCCAGCCAGACCGGCTCTCCGGAATAAATCGACAGACAGATCCCGCGCTGGGGATCGTCGCCGCCGCCAGGGCCACCTACCGGCCCGTAATCGGTTTCTTGCGTTAATACCGAGGCTGGGTCGCGACTGGTCCTTCGGGGGGGGGGGGAGGTGCCACGCGCTCCCTCTAATTCGTGCCGGGAAAATCCACCATCACAGCGGAGAAGACAGACCCCGGTTAACCTTATTTGCACCGCGCCATTTTTTTTTTTTTGTTGTTGCTTTCTGATATCCATCGCGATGCCATTCCATAATTGACCGAAATCTGCTCTCTCTCTCTCTCTCTCCTCTCTCTCCTCTCTCTGATGACATCATCCTCTCTCTCTCTCCATCTCTCTCTCTCTCTCCTGATGACATCATCCCTCCTCCTCTCTCTCTCCATCTCTCTCTCTCTCCTCTCTCTCTCTCTCTGATGACATCATCCATCTCTCCCTCTCCATCTCTCCCATCTCTCTCTCGCTCTCTCTCTCTCTCTCTACTCTCTCTCTCTCCTCTCTCTCTCTCCATCTCTCTCCATCTCTCTCCTCTCTCTCTCTCTTCTCTCCCTCTCTCTCTCTCTCTCTATGATGACTCTCTCTCTCTCTCTCTCTCTCCTCTCCCTCCCTCTCTCTCCATCTCTCTCTCTCTCTCCATCTCCCATCTCTCCTCTCTCCCTCCCTGTCTCTCCCATCTCTCTCTCTCTCATCTCTCCCCTCTCTCATCTCTCCCTCTCTCCCATCTCTCTCTCTCTCTCCACTCTCTCTCTCTCTCATCTCTCTCTCTCTCTCTCTCTCTCTCTCTCTCTGTGTTGACTTTACCCGCTCCGACGAGAAAGCGGTGACGGTGCTGCTTTACTTCCTAATGGCACAATCAGGTACTGTAACCGCGATCGCTAGCACTCCGCCGCCGGCTGCGACCCGGAGACGTCATGGCACCGCGCAACTCGATAGCCCTGTGAGTGACGACCGTGTGACGCGAGCACATGCATCCGCCTCGACAGCTAGAACGCTTACCACGCCGCCTTATTTAGCGCGGCGTACAGTAAATTAGTTTTTATGTGGAAAAACCAGAGTAATCACACGGATTCAAACGATAACCTATGGCCCCTCCCCCCCGAACCCCCCAACTACAGTTTATGGTTTTAACTGGTTCGTCGATTACAAGACAGTCACCACTTCAAGCTACGTAACTCCGCGTGGGTCGCCAACCATTTATACCGATAAACATTAATTTCTATCTATTTACTCGTGTGGAAAGATTTCTCCAAATACACCGGCTTACTTCGTGTTTTTTTATCGCTATATATTTCTGCAATTCCTTTACTTATTTATATATATATATATTTTTCTGTTAGCTTATTTTTCTTTAATTATGTCCATACAGATTTGTTTGTTTTTTAAATACCCGGAAAGCTTCAGACTCCGACGAGAAATGTCATTTCCACCCTGCGGGGGCCAGGGTATCTTCTGGTTAATCTACATACAGCGGCGGGCGAAAGTTTACGGACCATGGCGGAACAAGCGTAAGTCGACGCGACCACTTTCCAGCGGACGCGGACGTGGACGTGATCAGCAGCGAGTATTTCGCATGAGTTCACCGTTTCTTTTCCTGTCGACATTAAGACGGCCGCGGAGGCAATTTCTTGGCGCAAAGGTTTTAAGAAACAACCGAACATATCCGAGATGGACCGGCCGGGTCGCATCGGCGTCAGCAGCAGCTACCGTGTACGACGCAGGGCGCACGAGTCAGACGCACGTGGCAAGCGTGTCCGAGACATTGGTTCTCTGTCAGAGCACTAACTACCACTAACCACCACTAACCCCCCCCCCCCCCCCCGAGCTGGGATGCTCCTCTATACTCGCTGTACGTGTTGGTGTGCGTTCGTTCGGCTACCGATCTTAAAATTTTGTCCGTCACCGAAATGAAATCCACAGTCGCATTTCGGAGTAACATTTCATATCTGTTCGGCGGTTCTTTCCAGCGATCATCTCGTTATTAAACCTGGTTAGCAACTCTCCCGCGCATCCACACGGGATAATTGTAACCTAACGGTCCTCATACCGTGGATGGCGCGGGGATAATTTTGTCCGTAGGAAAACAAATGGTTCCAAGTTCGACACAGCGACAGTTATTAAGATATCAGACTGACAGATTACTTTGAGCATGGCGGTACCTGACCGTTCTCAGCATCACTCTTTATGAAATCATTTGATCATTACGCTCCTGATAAAGCAGATTATGTCATCACGTCCCCGTACGGTTTTGACATTAAGTCAGGCAGGAAGTCTGCGGGAAATCTCACGGGAACTGAGCTCGTCTTCGGCTCAACTCCACCCCCTTTCGATCAGCTCATTTCTGGTACTTTACCATGAATGTCTGCTTTGGAAAGGATGCGGCTTACTTAGCGCTAACATCTCTCTCGCGTCTCTCCCTCTCCCTCTCTCCCTCTCTCCTCTCCCTCCCTCCCATCTCTCTCTCTCGTCTCTTCTCTCCGCTCTCTCTCGCTCTCTCTCTCTCCTCCTTCTCTCTCTCTCTCTCTCTCTCTCCTCCTCCTCCCCCATCTCTCATCCTCTCTCTCTCTCTCAGCTCTCCCTCTCCCTCCCTCTCCCTCCTCCCATCTCTCTCTCTCTCCTCCTCCTCTTCTCTCTCCTATCTCTCTCCCTCTCCCTCCCTCCTCTCTCTCTCTCTCTCCTCCCTCTCCCTCCCTCCCATCTCTCTCCTCTCTCTCTCCCTCCCTCTCCCTCCCTCCCATCTCTCTCTCTCAACCTAGTATTTAATTTCTAAGTATGCTATTCATATTCATTAGCTCATAAATATTTGCTGTAGCCTTCATTCCTTACTCTAAAATTTTCTAATAAATAAAGAGGAAATAAACATTAATGAGATCAGAGCTGATCTACCTCCTCCACTAAAGTGCATAGCACACGAGCAACTGTTATAAAGAAAGAAGTCGATCAAAATATGACATACATTTTGTAAGAATTTTTAAATAAGTGTTTTTTTTTTCTAAATAACCGACATGAAACATAGCAATATACAATTCCGTCATATAGGAGCCAGTCTGCCAAGTTTCTATGTGGCTTTGTTAACTGGTTAACATGGATACTCTCCGACATCCCCAGCACACACACACACACACAACACACACACACACACACACACACACACCACACACACAGAGCTGTATGCCATTGAAATTTACAGGTAAAAAGAAGTTGGGATTAGTTATTATGAAAGTTAGGAACAACACGTGACCTCTGAGGATCAGCAGCTATGGTTTAAAATTTGCTACTTTACCTTTCAGAAAGAGGTTTGACATTTATATGATGCTAGATTTTGCCTAAAAGGCTATGCAACGGGATTGCGCTAAGGTTCTGTTCTTGGAGCTGTCTTATTTACATAAATGATACTGATATTAAAAATAAATAATAAATTGGAGTCTGTCGCCTGTGCAAAGACATTCCTTTACAGAATTTCAAAAAATCAATTAACTAAAGTAAAAGTTAGAGGTTTGGCATTTATATGATGCTAGATTTTGCCTAAAAGGCTATCGGGATTGCGCTAAGGTTCTGTTCTTGGACCTGTCTTATTTACATAAACGATACTGATATTAAAAATAAATAATAAATTGGAGTCTGTCGCCTGTGCAAAGACATACCTTTACAGAATTTCAAAAAATCAATTAACTAAAGTAAAAGTTTCTAGTCTTGAACGCAGTCATATTTTTAAGTGCTTTGTTTTGGTAATAAGTATAGACTTGTCGACTTAGTTCGTCGTAACACGATCACAACATTTGGAAGGACGGGGGGGTGTCCCTTATATCGATTTGGAAGAGTTTCTGCTTCTTTCTAAGTAACTATGACTATATTTGTTTGTCTATGAAAGTTGCTGAGGCCAAGGCACTGAATCATATCTTACCTGTAGTTACTGATTGCAAAGCACAAAACCTCAAATTTTCCTATGCCTATGGACTTAAGGCTAACTCAGTCGTGTTGTCTGATATTAAGGCAAAGTTTGCAGTAATTTATATTCAAGGTTATAAAAATACCATGTAAAGATGGTTTTTCATGCATTCAGCTAAGAGCAGGTGAAAACCTTTACGCGTTGTTTATGGTTGTTGCTCATGAAAACAAACAAGCAAGATGCATAATTAGAATTTACATCTGATCGACAAACCCCTTTAAGGTCCAAGAGCATCTCACGGCAGTGAGGCTTGAAAAGACAAGGCGGGGGAGGTTCGGTCTTGGTAATCAAGCGAGTTACTCGGGTACGGTCGAGGGCTCCTGAGCCGTGGTAAAGGGGAAGCCGATCGTTTCGCGGAGCTCCCATCAGTATACAACCCCACCGGAACTTCTTTTCGGATGTTGGAGGATATCCCACACGGCCGGCAAGAGAGAAGAGAGAGGTATGCTGAACCGAGACGACGACCTCGAGCGGGATTCAAACTTGCCCCCCCCCACCCTTGAACACTGCACATGTTCCGACGGGCAGGAGATTTTTTTCCACGGCTAAAAGCTTCCACACTCATCGAGTGAGAGCATAAAAGTAGCCGACTTGATGGTCGCACAGAATAGTGAATTAACCAGCCACTACTAATTAACTGATGAAGGCGATGGGAAAATGCCCGAACTTACTGGATGTCTTTCCCATCTCTTCGTCAGATACCTGGCCCTGATCAAAACTGTCTCCTCGAGTGAAACGTCGTTAATTTTGCGGTGGATGCTTCCTTTTTAAGGGAGGGGGGAGGTTGTATCAGTGGCCTGCGACGGTCACGAACCCGCGCGGCCTTTTGGCTGGTAAGCTTCTGACGCTGCTTTTGACCCACATTTTAGCCCACCACTAGGCAACCTAATCCTGAGTTATTACTGACATTAACCCATTTATAATAACTACACCTGCCTGCCCCTTTCAGCAGCCCGGGTTTTCCTGGCGATCTTAGAGAAGTCCGTTGTGATATACGCCTACACGTGCGCCCCCTAGCTAGGTCAAAGAAATGCGTGGAATGAACTACGGGATCTTACAAACAGACAGCTGTTCCTGCAAGTACTAGGTCGGACAGGAGTTAAAGCGCTTAATGAAGTCGTTTTCCTTTTCACATATAATCCAGGGTGCAATGAGGGGGGGAGCGACTGGCTCAGAAAACAAGCCTTGTCTTTGTGAGAGAGAGAGAGAGAGAGAGAGAGAGGGAGAGAGAGAGATCCCTGCTATACTTAGATGGCGACGATTACAAAAGAATATGGAGTAGATATGGAAAATGTCACCAAACCTATTAGCTGCAGTCGTTGGTAAGGAAGTCGTCGGCCGCGCGGTGCTCCGATCTCCTAAATAAAAGATAAACTTCTAGTGCGCTGCCCGACTCGTTGGGGTCTTCGCGTTCCTGCTCCAATAAGCAGTTAATGGCGGCGATTTCTCGAGCAGACTGCGGAGTTACGGCTGAAGTTTTAACGGTGTTCTCCGACCTGATCGGAAAATTCTTTAAAATAAGACGAGTTTATTAACAGGAGTCTTGATCTTTCCTTATTTTAATCAGCCAACTCGTTTTGCTATTTTTTTTTCTTATCCCCCCCCAATACCCCGATAACGACATAGCCACTTTCACTTTCGTCTTTTGACACATGCGCGAAAGCTGTTTCCTCCACGGTTTGTGATCGCATCACTCGCCAGAAGAGATAACCCACCCGAACTATTTCCCAGGAAATATCGATCTTTCGCCGACCAAGTTAATATTGTGGTAACAACGGCGATAACTGGAGCGATTTCGACGAATGGCTAGCGCTAATAGACATTGAAAATATTAAAAGCAAATATATTATGTATATTACAAAGACGGGAGAAGCAAATATTTGAATAATCAAACGAGGAAAGCGAAGACTATTGTAAATAAATGTTTTCTTCTAATTCCGTCAGCTCTAAATTTGTATCTTAAAGCAAAATATTGAATTTATTGATATTTATAGCAAAGTAGCATGTTACTTTCCAGTCTTCCGTGACGGGCCATGTGTCTCTGAGTGAGACCGCTGAACACGTTAAGATTAGAATTTGGTTATTCTTATGACAGGTTTTGAATTAAAATAGTCTGAGATTCTTTATGTTTTAAATTCCCCTGTTGTTTCTCCTGCTTATTTTATTATTATTATTATTATTATTATTATGATTATTATTATTATTATTATTATTATTATTATTATTAACATTTTCGTTTCCTTAGTGGTGGGGGGGGTCGGTCTAAATTCTCCGTGGGAAATCCTGACCTCGTTTGTTTGGCGGTCACAATCCGAAACAGAGCAGAGTCACTTTTTTATACGCTCGGCGCGCCACCTGTTGGAAGTTAATTTATCAAAAATCGAAGAAGACAAAAAAAAAAAAAAAAAAAAAAACAGTTCGGAAATTCTTCAAAAGTCCGCGCCCGAAATTCCTGTCTCCGGGCGAACTTCCGGTCTTTGTTGACATTTACGAAGAAATAGGAAAGGGGAACAACTCGTGCCGATTCAAATTAAATGCATTGTTTCCGTTCTCTCTCACCTCCTTCTCGGCGTTCTGATTAATTAGGTGATTGACTTAGGGCGGAAGTGATTTCTCGGGTAGAAGAACTGAAAACAACAACAAACCGAGATTTCTAATTACCGTCTCTCGTTGCTAGCCGAAAATTGTTAAAGCCCAAACTGTTGGCCATCCGATCGGCCGGGTGTCTCGCGCGTGTTAGCCGTGTTTCAGTTCAGGGGTCAGACTGACCACCTGCTAGCCGGGTACGTGATCGCATTAGATGCTCGCGGGGAAAATCGATGCGCAGATCTTGGCGGTGAGATCGGGGCCGAGATTAAAGACATGGCGGCGGCTTCCTCCCGTACGGCGCTGTCTGTTCTTCCTTCTTCTCTCCCGCATCATGGCTCCTAACAAGAACGTGGCGCGCTGATCGACTCCTGAACGTTCTCTGTACCAGCAGCCAGGCGTCGTTGGTCATTACTCGCGGTAGCTGAAGAGGATAGCATATCTGCAGCAGACACGATTTCTGCTCATCTCTTCCTTCCCCTCGTAGCTGCCCTGAAGCTCCCATCAAACATGGCTGAACTAAATACCGTCTTCCCTACTCTTCAGGACAAACCTGGCTCCACACTTTCTTTACGAAATCAGTGTTAAGTCATGCGCACCAAAAACAAATAAATAATAATAATAATAATAATAATAATAATAATAATAATAATAATAATAATAATAATAATAATAATAATAATATTAATATTATTAACTTACCTTCCTCCCAAATCATTACGGGAAACTGCAAATGTAATAATCACCACCCTTTATTTTATGGAGGTAGGAAAAAAACCTGTGTAGATTGGTAGGGGGAGCTTCCGGCCAGCGCCTTCTCAAATCTCTTGAAATTCCTCCGTCGAGCAGCAGCAGTCAGTAATACTGAATGTTAAACAGGTTCCAGATTACAATTATGGCGTCTTTGCAGTTGAACCTTAAAACTTAAGTCTAATTTTAGTTCTTTGAACAATCACGAGGAAGGTGCGAGAAGGGCCCTTAAATACTCGATCGATGCTATCACCATTATTACATTTTCCGGTGGTTTATTCCAACTCTTTGGCAGTTCTGTCACTTCACTAAAATGATAATATTTTCTTTTGTTATTTAACCGAGCGGGTATCGTAGATAATTTGTGGTCGTAACCCCTAATATTAGTTAGCTACTCTCCCTGTCCACATGATGGAACCCCCTGTTTATTTCCCTTATTACCGTGTCTCTCATTATACACCGAATGCACTCTCTGACTATGAGCCGCATAGCTCGGCATCAACGGGTCTTGGACAACGAAGAGACGCAAACGTCCTCAGTCCGAAGACTGGGCCAGTGCCCGGGTCCTTCCCGAGACAGTTATTGTCCCCCGCGTTTACTGCTGCCACATTTTCCGGAGACAGTGCGCTATTCCAGAAGAGAGGATGCTCGGACCTACCCTTATAGAAAAGGCTAGGAATGTCATCACGAGAGTTTTTCGACAAAGGGGGGAGGAGGAACAAGAAATATGCCAGGAAATTTCGCCGTCAAAAATCAAGAAAACGTTCCCTTACACTGGAAAACCGAAATAAAGCCTTTGCAGATATAGGGTTAACTCCGGACAAGGTCGTGTTGGCTCCTAGCCACGCCACGATGGTACTGCCGACTGGGATTCGAGCTGTGGTACTCCAATCGCTAACCGCTCGACTACCGCGCCGCCCCACTAGATTTGGCATTCGTGTTAAGCTGCGAGATTTTGTATCACCTTCTATTTCAAAATTGTTTTCTATTTTTTGCTCATGAATCAGCGTTTAGACCTGGTCTCTACCGGAGCGAAACCTCTTAGACACGAACCCGAAATACTTCTTCATGGAGCCCTCCATTAGAGGCGCTATCAGGTTCGTCTTCCCGGAGTTGACGTGGATGCTTTTACCTGTAGAGACTTTTTCCGTATTACTCTCGTTGCAGACAGTTTGAAGGGAACTTCTGTTAGACTGATGCGAACAAATCTCTTGTTTACTTCTCTTTAATTCTGACTTTTAAACTCATTCATCGGCTGAGCAAACGTAAAACCTGCACCGGTCTACTATACCACTGTGTATAGAAACCGCCGTGTGGGGGAGGGAGGGGGAGAGAGAGAGAGAAGAGAGAGAGAGAGAGAGAATGAGATAGAGAGAGAAGGGAGGAGAGAGAGAGAGATGAGGATAGAGAGAGAGAGAGAGAGAGATGAGATAGAGAGATGAGAGAGATCTGAGGAGATCGAGAGAGAGAGAGAGAATGGAGAGAATGGAGAGAGATAGAGAGCGGAAGAGATCTTTTCTTATAAATACGATATCACCCACCACAGTGAGAAACTTATCGGTCGTTTTCCGAATGTATTTCTCCTGGGAATCTTGTACAAGCCACGATTGCATAAGCTGAACGAAACGGAGCCAATCCCGGAAGTCCCGCTTGAAGAACCTGTTTTAAATTTTGCTTTTTATCCCCATCATCCTTTGTATTACCTGGTTTACAGCAGGCGCTACATCTGCATCAGCGCGGCTCATAATAACATACTTAGCTCCGCTCGGCTGTAGAATGGCTGCAGCGAACAACAAAAAAAATAAGGGAGGGGGCGCCAGGCTGTGTCAGAAACGCTGAAGCCATTGTGCTCACGAGACCGGAAGTAATAAATTGGTGTGCTTAAGAAAAACTCACAAAATGGCGAAAACTCAGCCAGTGTAAGACTTGTTGCATTGTTAACGAAAGGACGGGTGTTTCTCGGTTATATATGCGCTACACCTTTAGTTATTTATTAGTTAGGTGGGTTTCTTTCATCGATTCCACGCCAAACCAGAAGGCTCCAGTGACTCACACACACACACACACGTCCATAACAGCACCGCCTCCGAGAGAAGCGATATCGGAGAAACAGGCCAGTAACGAGGCTGAAGTTGAGAGAGCCGCCATGGCTTATTGCTGTGAGGTTCGGATCGCCCGCTAATGACGTGCAGGCGTCGCCATTACTCCACAATAAAGGAACCATTTGAAACGTGCGCCGGTAATAAAAGAACAGATCTGAAACATTCGAAAAGATAAATCATCGCCTTCGTCATCAGGGATCGCCAGTCTTGGATCACGTGTCCACGACCCAAGATAAACCAAGAATAAAGGGTATTCACCTGGAACGAACCTGCCTAAAATCCCTACTATCGGACGATTAGATATTAATTTCGTATTCTCGAAGTTGCTCTAGTTTGAGTAGAACTCCATAAATTCACTTAATTGCGGAACCGAGGCCAGATATCGAGACGGCGGGCACCATCCCGACTTAGCTGCACGGCTGGCAGAGTGGGCTTCATCGAAGTGCATCGTCCAAAAAAAACACCAGCTCTCCTGCCTTGATTTAGCATAAGAAGCGAAATGAAGCCCGTGACGCATAATCACCAAACAGTGCAGGGGAGATAACTTAGTATCATGCGAAATAATATCCGTACAAAGAAATAGTGAGTCGTCTCAAGTTCTTCGATGTCGTTTGCCGTCTTTGCGAGATATGTCGGTTCCGATTAATCCTCGAGACATGGTCATTTTTTAAAAAAAGGGGCCGATCTTTACGAAGCGAAACGATTAAACAAAAAACCAACAACAAAAAAAATGTGTTTGCTTAAACGTTTAGAATATTTTGTGGAATACCATCGTCTTTTGCCATCCACCTAACAGACAGTTGCGTATACAGTATTAGCTTTTAGAATGAGCATAAATACTTTTAGATTACGTATAGCTCTTCTTGCGTTTCTATAATATTATATCTTATGAAGAAAGTGGATTTGGTGGCATTGTTTCGGCACAATTGAACAGAGAACTTGAAGTAACTTTAACAATAAATCTATCGTGGAAGAGATGGTTACTGGAATGAAAAGGCAAAAACAAAGAAAAAGATTTCCCTCTCACAAACTTAAGATAATCAATACATTTGTAATATTTTTAGAGAAACAACAAAACCTTATTTCCTAAAATGAAGCAAATGCTGCCAGATACGGTTTAGTTAAACCATATTTTAAAAATAAAGAAGGGGTGAGCGAACTGATCAATTGCAAGATTAGAATTATTAACTGGCAAGGTAATTTTCTTGCTGTTCCGACGACACGTTCTGTATTGATCGCTGGGTACACAATATCCTAAGAAACTAGCGAATGTCTCTTGAAAACGAAGGGGCTTCATTGTGCTTACATCCGTGTCTAGCAGACGTCTTCCTCTTCAGATCAGAGTACGCGGGCGGTACGAGACTTCGCCAAAAAGGTGGCGACGCTTCATTATTGAACTCACTTGAAACGGGGTCACGTCTCGGCTTTGATTTGCTACTGAGAGTCCCCAGCTATTGTGAAAGCTGGCGCGGAGTCCTTTGTTTGCAGTCAAAGACCCGGCGTATAATGGAACTCCACCACGGCGGAGCAGTCTCCGAATGTGCCAGTTCAGCGGAGAAGCAGAGAGACACGGGTTCTGATTGGCTGACCCGGGGACTAACAATGGAGAAAACGTTCCCAGGATTTCCGACGTAATTGTACTTTCTATAGTACTGCAATTGAGATTGAATTGCCGCAAACGAAAAACGTAATCCATTGAAGAACTTGAGCAGCCAAGAATGTCCGCAACAAATTGGCGGCCGATGTTATATAAGAGTGCTTCCAAAAATAGCAGCGAATAAAGTAAGTATTCAGAAACTTGTATAAATCGAAGTCCACGGACACTGGAGCCAAGGTGTCTCGTGAAGAACTTCGGAGCGCGGGTCTGCCAGCGTCGACAGAAAGACGTGACTTCTAGATAAGGTTGCCGTTGATAACAAGAACAACAATTTCAAAAAGAAAAGGAAGCGTGGCCAAGGCTCGGCAAATTTCTCAAATTCAATGTCATAGTTTATCAACCGTCGCCAAATGCCTTCTGCCTGCATATATTGACAAGAAAGCAGTTATTGGTTCATTTAAAATATAAAAAAAAGAAAACAGAAACAAAACCGTTAACTACGACATGTTTATATATCGTTAGAAAGAGTGCTACAGGTTTCTCAGCATCATAAGTAGACATCTCTCACGTGAAGCCGCTTTGCCTGTGTTTACTAGTTCTGCGAGTTCTTGCAGGGGTTAATATGATTCTTGGAAATAAAACAAATACGCCATTCTAGAGCTTTCCGTGTCGAAATGTCAATAAATTCCGAAGATGCATAATATCAGCAATTGAATATTCTCGCGAGATCTCCAGCGCGAGTACCCGGATAAAACCCGACTAGAACTCTTCTGTTTGGCCGTGGGAAGAAATCATGGAAGGTCGCCAAACTGAACTGGGACCTCCTCACAAACGGACATCCTCCGCCCTGTTCCGTCAGGTCGAAAGATTGTGCGTTGATTAGCAGCTCCATCTCCCTCGGCTCGTGCGTCTCTACTCGCTTAAGTGTTTTTTAATTTTTAATCACGCTCTGCATTATGGGAAGAATGCGCGTCAGCGGACATCGTGGTCGCTAAGGCGGTAGTAATCGAATCGTAATGAAATAACGAATTCAGCGGGAGCTGGTTATTACAAAAAAGCGTTACGAGCTATTTACTCTTTTTATAGAATCAAATCTCAGCCAGATATATCGAGGAAAACGATTGCATTTCCCGATGAAGACTATTTGCCGAAAGTTGCCGACAGGTAGTGACGTCTTTGTCCCAGGCTACGTCACGTGGTCTAATAACGGTACACCAAAGCCGTCCCGTGAGGCATCGTGCCAGTAGTTAATGCTCACCTCTGTTTTCTAATACCCGCGCACCGGTGGATCAGCTCCCCTGTACGCTCTCCACGCCACAATAAGATTCCTTCTCCCTTAGCGGCTACAAATCGCCCATCGAGTTCATTCTGCTTCATCAGAGTTGATTGTCCGCATTTTCCTTTTGTCAAGCAGAAATTCGCTGTTGACCCGCTCTTGACCCGGCGCCGATCATCTCCTGGAGGCGACAATTCTCTTCTGTAGCAGTCTTTGGTTGACCACCATCACGACCCGTCCGGTCTATTCACCTCACCCACACGGGCCGAAGAGATGTCTCCATAATCCTCCACTGAGGATTGTCTCGTCTGACTACAGGGAGCATCAAACCATTCAAAAAGAAAATAACAAACAGCATGGTGCATCACAGGATCATTCTAAACTGTTTCTCCCACGTGACGCACGTGATGAAGTTGTAGAGATGTTTCCTTCGGCAGCTATTCCACAGGAAGTCGGTTTCCGCTTGGAATAGTCCTCCCATCACGAGATCTTCTCTGGCATATTAAATATTTGTAGGTCTTTTATGGCTTTTGGTGCAGATATACTTTCTTTTTTCTTTACAGTTCTACAATGTCTTTTCTAAGTTATGGTGCATCTTTTTCATAGGAGATATAACCCCAACAAAGAGTGATAATTTATTAGGCCTAAGATTTAGGTTTCTAAGGATACTTACAAACCGTAATAAACTTCCGGCGTTACTACGTCAAAACGTTCATAAAGAAGAATAGATTTTTCATTACTGGGAGTGTTCACGACAATTTGCTCTTAAATTATCATCACTTATCTACTGCTTCATCGAATCCAGAATTCAAATATTTTACGCATTCCTGTCTTCTCTTTTTGGACTTCAAAGGGTTAAGGCTGATTTTCTTTTTACTAGATCTTGTTATCAGAGGTAGCGTTTGACAAAAATACGGCAAAAGCGTTCTATCTGCATGTACACCTTCCAGTCTGGGGAGTTCTTTTCTGCCCTTCACTTTTATTAAAAAACTAAAGCAGCTTGCCTCCCGACTCCTTACCGTAGGCAGGAAAGGTGAGGATTATAGCCAGGTGCTTTCCGCTGAACAGAGTTATCTCCCTGCACAACTCTTCGAACTGTAAGAGAAATAATGGCTCGGCAATCGTTGGTCGGCCAGGGTTACTTCCTTCCGGTCGGTCTTGTGAATTACCCCGTATTCCAAATATCGCTAATATTTACCGCGTACGTTACCTGTTTATTTTGGGCATCACTGATGCTAAACGTGTTGCGGTCTGTCGATGTCAAAATTTTGATCTCGCAACAAAAAAAAATACATTTTTTTTTTTTCATTTCCATAAGCGGGCTCGCAACTGTAGGCTGGTAACAGTTTACTTGGAACGGTTCCTCCGACGGCCGTTGTATAAGTTCGCCCAGTAGCACAAACCAGCAACGATGGATGTTTTATCGTATAATTAAATCACCCAATTACAATTAGGCCTTTTAAAGCAAAGAAGACGTGAATTAACTGTAAAATTGTGTTTGGTCTACTTTCTTTTGCAATAATTCAAAACGTTGTTCTAGCAACAAATGAAACAAAAAAAAAAATACATTTATATCTCTGGATCCAAGTCCTTGGAGAGGAGATAATTTATTTAAAAATAAAATCGGGGAAATGTTTCGATCGTGGTGTGCATCGATAAGCCATCACGAGGCCTCCGATAGTCAATAGCGTCTTGTCAGCCATCTAACAAATGCACTCAGGTACAACAGACATCAGTCGCGATTAATCAGCTGCTTTAGAGGAATTGATAGCTGCGTTAATCACCTTCAAACTGCATTAATCCAGTGTAGTGGTTAATGGCCAGAGAAACGTGCAGACATCGTCTGATCGTTGCTTTAAATACTCGAAGCCAGTGGAGTATTCTTGATATGGAAAGAGTTAAAGACGAAACGAAAGAAAGAGAGAGAGAGAGAAGGAGAGAGAGAGAGAGAGAGAGAGAGAGAGAGAGAGAGAGAGAGAGAGATGATAGCAGTACAAAGACAGAGATGACATCAGTACAGAGAGAAAAAAGAGAGAGAGAGAATAGAGAAATACAGACATACTCAGTACAGAGAGAGAATTCCGTCAGTTACAGAGAGAGAGGAGAGATGAGATCAGTACAAGACAGAGAGGACATCAGTACAGGAGAAAGGGGGAGAGAGAGAGATGATTATAGCAGTACAAAGACAGAGATGACGTCAGTACAGAGAGAGAGAGAGAGATATGACGTCAGTACAGAGATAGAGAGATTATATCAGTACAAAGACGAGATGACGTCAGTACAGAGGAAGGAAGTGAAGAAGAGGAGATGACACCGTTACAGAGAGAAAGAGAGATAACGTCAGTACAACGGAGAGAGACGACATTAGTACAGAGAGAGAGATGGAGAGAGAGAGAGAGAAAGAGAGGTACGCCATTACAGAGGAGAGAGAGAGAGAGAGGAGAGAGAGAGAGAGAGAAGAGAGAAGAGAGATAGATAGAGAGATGGTAGAGAGAGTATCCGGCAGGCCAACTGTTGAGTAATGATGCTGAATTCGATTCTCAACACCACGCACTTTACTAAATCCTCGCTTCTTGACACGGTCCTGTCCATTTATAAGCATCAGCGGAAGAATAGGAAACATCCCAGCCACATCTGTAGTAGTTTTCACGGTTAGTATGTACATCAGCGAGAGATGTGAAGAAACGCTTCGTGTGATGACGCTACGAGAAGCGTCGATAGACTGTTCGTGTCAACGATTTATTTTCCTGGCTGACACAGGTGCGTACTTTCACGCACAGAAGTTCCCACAATGTATAGACATAAATTTGTTTCCAGATCATACTTATTTAGCTATTTGTATTTGAAGGCAAGGAATCATTTATTCTGAAGACCCATTCGTGCAGAATCCAATACATGTTATTATAGACGCTTTACCGGCAGCGAATGATACGACGGCGAACTGTGGGGCGGGGAGGGAACACACACGGAGAAACCTGGAGAATGGCGCTATAGGAAAAGCCCCTGTCTCTCTGAAGGGTGTCCGGAGACACGGCGCTGGCTGGCTCTGTGAAACTGGTTAGATCTGCCGTTACCTGCCCACCGTCACCGTCACCTTTCCAAGAGCATAGTGAAGGCGACAGCCCTTCTGCTCGTCGGTAATTAAAAGAGAGCAACACCCCCACACCTAGTAAAGCCATGATAGCACGGCTCGTGACCACAGATTTTCGCATTTTCGCCATGGCAGCTGGTACACCAGGGGAGAGCGGAGGGACTAGTTATTACAGATGCTAGCAATTCCCAATTAAGCGTATCGGTGAGCTACGATCGACGTCATGTAGCTTTCTACCGCTGGATCGATGACGTAGGCTATAGCTCGTATATACGTCTAATTGTGAATCACCTGTAATGTATCAAACGAGCGGTCTACCCTAATTATGTAGGGTTACAGCTATATGTATTGGATTTAGGGGGGACTGTTTTATTAAAGTCAGTTTACAAAGTCAAGTATAATATCCTAATAGATTCTCGACGTTGGTTGCAGAGTTCGTGAATAATTCAGTTCATGACACGTATGGAGTTGATGATGTTTATTAGACTTTAGTGAGAGTTTCGATGGCATACTGTACTTCTAAAGTGGAGGATGAAGAACTCGGGCCTTCAATCAACCATGGAAGTCTAGTAGTTTAAATCAATGGCCTTTAATAACGTGGACAGTCACAGATTCTTTTGGGACAACTGCTGCTGAAGTAAAAACATCTCTAACAACCCGTTTTGGACCGGGATGCTCAGCATCAACAGCTTAGCTGTATCCGTCGACTACTTTGCGCCATTGTTAACTGTAAAGTACTGCGGTACAGCTGTGGCATGGGAACCGACATTCTGGGTAAATGGTAACACTTTCACTTTGCAGTCGTGTTAAGGAGGACTGTGCCATGTGTAATGTATCCCACTTTCACTTTGCATCTACGTTATGGATACCTAAGTTGGCGTTACCTGCTTATAACCGTGATGTCATTATCAAGAATGTTTTTCTTTCGGATCTTTAGGGATAAGAAAGAGAGTTGGAATAACTTAGGATCATACTTGACAAACGATTATGTCTGGAACATTTCTCACAGCTCTTTATAGTAAGGTAAGCTACGTGGACCATTTATTTTTTTCTATTTCAACAGAGGTAACTCTGTGGCGTGTTTACAGACCACGGACTCCGTGAGTATTCGTATCCCTGAATAATACATTCTGTAATTTAATCGAACTGCTCCATTTCCTTTATTCCGCCCGAATTTTTTTTTTTTTTTTAAACCATCCACCCGATCTCTCGCCTATTTTGTTTTCCAGGGCAGCGAATTAAGGGCAACTGGACTGCAATGGCCGCGGTCTGTCTCGGCGAGAGGTGGCAGTTTGAATGTCTGGCAGGGGGAGCTGTCGATTGTCTTCAGCTGAATGCTGTGAACGCTGCGATTCCCGCTCCCAATCGTCACGTAACATCGGTACCACCCTCCCTCCACGGCCGGACCAGCCAAATACAAATTGCCTTTCTTTTTCTTGACCAGAAGCCAATAAAGACGCCATTCTCTCCCTGAAACCTTCCGGTAATAAAAAAAAAAGGGGGCAGGAGGAGGAGGAGGAGGGAAAGAAAAATGATGGGGTCGCCGCGATTGGTAATTTCGTCAGTAATAAAGATGGCAGGAGGTCTTTTATCATCGTGGAAGCCGATGTCACACACAAAGCGGGCGCGAGCACTCCAGCTAACACCGTCGACAATGGAAGCGGCCGGCCCCCCCGGGGGGGTGGGGTTATAAGCATAAAACCAGAAATTAACAGCAAATAAGTACGAAGGTCGGTCTTGTTGTTTGTCAGGGGATTTTGCTGTTTTACCTCTCTCTCTCCATCCTCCCCCGCCACGGGAGCGGTCAGGAATTAACGGGCTGCGTTAGTGATGCTCCAGCATCTGAGCGTACGAATGGCTGGTGAAGTTGCCGAATTTACCGCTGATTCGTCCATGTCGGACCTTCTCGTCGTCCACTCTCTTTTTTTGTGGACTAAGATAAGGCGCAGCGGCGATGCGAGTTGTCAGTATCGAATGTTGCTGTTTTCTTCGGTCTGTGCTGCTGGCCGTAAGAGATTGCAGCTTCTTCGCCATCACCTCCGAATTTCGGTAAAACGCCCACTCTTCCTCCCCTTCTTTCTTGCGTGTTTCTAGGTAACAAAGGAGACAGACGGTACTGGAAATGGTTATAGGGAACAGAAGGTAAACCTTGGTGTAGATGCAGATAGCGTATGGCAGAATCACGTCAAACCAAATGCTCCCCAGTACGGTCAGTGCATTGTGATTGGTTGCAAGGCGACCAATCAGAAAGAGCCGCACCTGCAGGAGGACTGTGGAAGTATACACTGATGTTATTGAAATGCGCTGAATACCAAGGCTCCTGCCCGGAAAATATCACGTGACAAGCTTATAGAAATCAAAGTCTTAGCTAGTGACTGCTACTCCACGTGGTAGCCTACAGCCTAACTTTATGTTTCAGAAGGAAGCTGCACGCAAAACTGTTACTGTTGTCATTAGGCGTGATGAATAAGAAAGCCAAACCTCTCCGGAGTTGATGTTAAGTACCTCAGAACATGATAGATTATGAGACAGTAGAAATCGTGTGAATGACCCAGCTGCTGGTACAGGTGTTAACATTTCTTCAGGGAGAGCAGAGGTACGGATTAGTGCGAAGTGGTCTCGTCAAGAAACCTTTTCTGAGAAGAGGCAACCAAACGGCGGGGTTGGAATGGGCAGCAGAAAGAAACACGGAGATGCTCAAATGAGGGAGAAGGTGCTCTTGCAGGAGAGTCCAAGTTTGAACTGTTTGACTGTAATCAACGGCAGTTTGTTCGAGGGCGGACAGGGGAGCTGTTAACACTTCGTGTGTAATAGCTACAGCGAAGCATGGAGGCGGATCAATACAAGAGGAGGAGGGCCGCGTATCAGCCAAGGGTGTCGGATATTTGCATAAAATTAAAGATATAGTGGCTGATGATGGGTACAAGCAGGTTCTCATCCATCTTGTTATTCCCTCAGGAATGCATCTAAATGGACTGGGATTCATCTTCCGAGGCGATGATGGATCTCAGGCATACAGTCGAGGTGGTGAAAAACTATCTGGAATGTAAACGGACTGGTGGAACACTCAAAGATACTTTGGGCTGCGTAAAGTCTTGATATGGGCACCAATGAGCCAATATAGGGTTAAATAGCCATTGAGAAAGTCAAACGGCGGGAGCATGAAAACAAGGGGCAAAGGGCTCACATACCAAATACTGTACAACTTATTTTGTTTTCGTATATTTTCTGTGCAGGGATAATACATTGTGTTTGTATTATATACGTCTCTGGATAGCCATTGCTCTTTATTTGTGCATATCCTGTGTGTGCTTCCATAATTATTTCAAATATTGTTCATATAGCATATTTATCGCATTATTACCCAATTTATAGGCAGTGTGAAGGTGCGGTGGTTAGTCTACTGATTTTATTCAACCAAATGGCGCCATTACTAAATAGTGTCTGACGATTTAATTCTGTAAAAGATTTCCTACGTTTTCCTAAGTAAAGATGAAGCTGCTGATGTGTTAAATTATAAATAGGAACATTACTCCGGCAGTTCTTTAAACCTGTATCCTTGCTTTTCACAAAATGATAAGGTGAACGGTAATATATAAGGGGCTCAGAAGGAGCTTTAGAGATAGAAGTCCCCTCCCCGGGGAAATTTAGGGATGGGGGGCTGCCACTTTAAGTGCAGTTTATACTGCCTGGCCATTGTAGTCAGACGCGAACAGCGGGAAATCAGACCATGGGTTTCTGTGTATGCAAGAGGTCACGGGACTGACGAGACTTCCGGAAAGTTCCACGAGGTCACGGGACTGACGAGACTTCCGGAAAGTTCCACGAGGTCATGGCACTGACGAGACTTCCGGAAAGTTCCACGAGGTCATGGCACTGACGAGACTTCCGGAAAGTTCCACGAGGTCACGGGACTGACGAGACTTCCGGAAAGTTCCACGAGATCACAGGACTGACGATACTTCCGGAAAGTTCCACGAGGTCACGGGACTGACAAGACTTCCGGAAAGTTCCACGAGGTCACGGGACTGACAAGACTTCCGGAAAGTTCCAAGAGGTCACGGGACTGACGAGACTTCCGGAAAGTTTCACGAGAATCGTGCGGAACAGTTTAACAGGAGTAATGGAATTCGGCCACAGTCTCGCAGCGACAGTCCGCGTGACCGGGTCATCGCCCAACAAGAGGGTTGGACGAGCGCTCTCTTCCCGAAAACTCGAGGCATTTAACAGTGCCGACGGATCGAACCCCGCAAATGTGGACAGCGACAAGGGCCCACGTGCTGGCCAGAAAGGTCCCGCAGTGAATAAGATCGTTCGTTTCTCTCCACCCAATCTATTCTGTGGATCATCAGAGGACGGAATAATAATAATAATAATAATAATAATAATAATAATAATAATAATAATATAATAATAATAATATATTTGCTTATATTTAGCACTTTTTTATAATAAACCTTAGCTCCTGTTGTTGTTTTAAACCGCGGCGGAAGTACAGATCGCGGCTGGTGGAGGAGGGGGAGTCATCACGTCTTCTGGGATCTTTCATTCACAAATAAAACGTGCGGAAGTGAAGTCTGTCCGCGCTGATCCTGTCGGCCCTCCTAACTGTTTCAACAAAGACGTACTAACCCCTCCACCAAAGCCGATGTACGAAACATAATTGTGGTGCTCTCTCGTGTTTTTGACAGTTCGCAGTCCTGTCGGAACCCTGTTACACGACCCCCCCCCCCCCCAGGGGTGTGGTGGGGGTTGTTTGGGGCTGTTGTCCCCGCCGTCCCTTTTTTTCCCCGTGAACACTCTCCATCACGCTCGTGTCTGCCTGTCAGAGTAATCGGCCCGTTTCCGCTTATTGGGGGTGTTGCTGGCTTTCGGAGTAACACCTCGGTTGACGGCTGAGCGATCTCCTCTCTCCTCTTCGCTAGAAACAACAGCATCCTTATCGTTAAAGATGTTGCCAATGCAAACGGCGGTTTGTTTGTTGTTTTTGTTTTTAAAGCGCGGTTTAGATTTGGCGGCTCCGAGTAACCTGTTTCTCTCTACTGATCGACTACGGAACTTGCCGGTCTACCGAGGCTTGCA
>JACATO010000399.1:0-29816 GCA_018389105.1 Nautilus pompilius | reverse complement strand
TTCATAGTTGACAATTAATATTAAAAGCTGCATTAAAGCTGTCGATAAGCTGACAGATATCTAAAAAATAGTCACGTGTGAAGAAATGAATGCTTGGTGTATAGACGGAGGGAGTGTCGTAGTTAGTGGTAAGTGTGTAAGCGACATTTCGGTGTTTTTGTTTTGTTGTAAGCGACATTTGTGGTGTTTTTTGTGTTTGTTGTAAGCGACATTTGTGGTGTTTTTGTTTTTTGTGTTTTGTTGTTAACGACATTTGTGGTGTTTTTGTGTTTGTTGTAAGCGACATTTGTGGTGTTTTGTGTTTGTTGTAAGCGACATTTGTGGTGTTTTTGTGTTTGTTGTAAGCGACATTTGTGGTGTTTTGTGTTTGTTGTAAGCGACATTTTTGGTGTTTTTGTGCTTGTTGTAAGCGACATTTGTGGTGTTTTGGGTTTGTTGTAAGCGACATTTGTGGTGTTTTTGTGTTTGTTGTAAGCGACATTTGTGGTGTTTTGTGTTTGTTGTAAGCGACATTTGTGGTGTTTCTGTGTTTGTTGTAAGCGACATTTGTGGTGTTTTGTGTTTGTTGTTGTAAGCGACATTTGGTGTTTTTGTGTTTGTTGTAAGCGACATTTGTGGTTGTTTTGTGTTTGTTGTAAGCGACATTTGTTGTTTTTTGTGTTTGTTGTAAGCGACATTTGTGGTGGTGTTTTTGTGTTTGTTGTAAGCGACATTTGTGGTGTTTTGTTTGTTTGTTGTAAGCGACATTTGTGGTGTTTTGTGTTTGTTGTAAGCGACATTTGTGGTGGTGTTTCTGTGTTGTTGTAAGCGACATTTGTGGTGTTTTTGTGTTTGTTGTAAGCGACATTGTGGTGTTTTGTGTTTGTTGTAAGCGACATTTGTGGTGTTTTTGTGTTTGTTGTAAGCGACATTTGTGGTGGTTTTGTGTTTGTAAGCGACATTTGTGGTTTTGTGTGTTGTAAGCGACATTTGTGGTGTTTTTGTGTTTGTTGTAAGCGACATTTGTGGTGTTTTGTGTTTGTTGTAAGCGACATTTGTTGTGTTTTTGTGTTTGTTGTAAGCGACTTTGTGGTTTTTTTTTTTTTTGACGAACTTACGTAGGACTCTGCGGGAAGACAATTTTGATGTATGTATGTTGTCGTATATTTTAAATTAGTCAATATTTTGTGATCTCCTCTGCTCAGTTCCCTTCATTCATTGAATTAGAAACACGCGGTTTTCCTGTTTTTTATTTACAGTAAACTGGACTGAAGAACTTTTACAGCGACGACTGCAGTTAAATGGCCAAAAGAACAGAACCCAAATCGCATTCGTTCTGACAGAATCCCAGCGTGTAACGGTCATTAACGACGACGACAACTTTGCGAACCCATAGGAATCTGTATTACCCATATACCTGGAGTCAGTTAATCCCCTCCTGCAGGTGGAGAATGGCGTAATATAGGAATCGTATTACCCGTATACTTGGAGTCAGTTAATCCCCTCCTGCAGGTGAAGAATGGGCGTAATAAAAAGAATCTGTATTACCCATATACCTGGAGTCAGTTAATCCCCTCCTGCAGTTGTAGAATGGCGTAATATAGGAATCTGTATTACCCATAATACCTGGAGTCAGTTAATCCCCTCCTGCAGGTGGAGAATGGCTAATATCGCGTATAGTGGTCGTAATATAGGAATCTGTATTACCCGTAATACTTGGAGTCAGTTAATCCCCTCCTGCAGGTGTAGAATGGCGTAATAAAGGAATCTGTATTACCCATAATACCTGGAGTCAGTTAATCCCCTCCTGCAGGTGTAGAATGGCGTAATATAGGAATCTGTATTACCCATAATACCTGGAGTCAGTTAATCCCCTCCTGCAGGTGGAGAATGGCGTAATATAGGAATCTGTATTACCCGTAATACTTGGAGTCAGTTAATCCCCTCCTGCAGGTGTAGAATGGCGTAATAAAGGAATCAGTATTACCCATAATACCTGGAGTCAGTTATTCCCCTCCTGCAGGTGTATAATGAGGTAATAAAGGAATCTGTATTACCTATAATACCTGGAGTCAGTTAATCTCCTCCTGCAGGTGTATAATGGCGTAATAAAAGAATCGGTATTACCCATAATACCTGGAGTCAGTTAATCCTTGCCTGCAGGTGTATAATGGCGTAATAAAGGAATCTGTATTACCCATAATACCTGGAGTCAGTTAATCCTTTCCTGCCGGTGTAGTATGGCGTAATAAAGGAATCTGTATTACCAAGAACATGAAAGGACCTAAAGAAATGGAGGATTGGAACATAGAGAATTTACGAACTTTGAAATTCCACACATTGATGTAAAATTTCTTTGATTGTCTTGTAGAATAGAGTATGGGGGAAAGCGTGTGAAACGGACCCCAACAATTATTTGTTTTAAGGACTTCCTGCTGATGTTAGAATCCAACATTTGGCGTTTATGATCCTGGGCCGAAGCATCGCCGTCGTAGGGGCTGGGGAGAAAAGGATATCATCACACGATGGCGCAGTGGAAGAGAAAGGGAAAGACAGAAAACTAGTGTTGCGTCCATAACTCTGTATTTCGATATTTCTTCTGATATTTCCGAAAGAGTAGGGAAAGATAGGGTCATTGCATTTATCCCCTTTACCTTTTTTAAAGATTTAAGGGTGAGGTCGACCGCTAGAGAGAAATTATCCTTTCATGAGACTACTAATAGCCCTGCTTTTCTTGTTGTTCTTATTGATTACCTATCCATCTATTGTTTCTTTTCTTCTCAGCAAAAACCTCGGTTCATTGGATACCTGGAAAGTCAAGAAAACTCTTCCTCCCGTTTGTTTTTTGGTAATTACTGAAGGGCATAAGTCTCAAAATGAAGGCGAAAGGATGGGCCGAGTATTTGCCGGACATTTTAAGAAGTTACAGATTTAGAGTCTGTGGACCGATTTTCTATGTATTGGTCATTTGCGTGGTTGTTCACTTTTCCACCGTTCAGTTCACCTGCCCAGGTGCCAGCTCCCACAGGGTGGCCAGCGACGATATCACGGTGGAGTTGCGAAACGTGAGGTCCAAAGTGACTGAGCTGAAGGACGAACTCCGAAAGGTGCAGGCTCAGCTGAAACAGTGTCAAGGAGGCTTCCACGCCAAGGCACCGCCAAAGGGTCGCGAACACGCCCAGGACCCCGCGTTGCCGTATATCTCGTGCGACATGTCGCATTGTTACGATTATTTACGCTGTTCCGTCCAGTCCGCCATGACGGTCTACTTTTACTCTCCGCCTTACGGACACGTGGTCGACTTCATCCGACTGTCGGTTTCCAGCCTTCTCAGAAACCACGACACGGCGTGGGAAGGTAAGAACGCCTGCTTGTATCTAGCCCTGGTCGGAGAGTCGACTAAGGCGCAGGAAAAGGAGCTGCAAAATTACCTGCGGTCCCTGAAGTACTGGAGAGACAGGGGACAGAACCACGTTTTAATCAATCTGGCTCGCACAGAGAGCGCCGCAGCCGTCTCTGAAAATCTCGACACCGGACAGGCCATCGTGGTACAGTCGTCGTTCTCATCCCTTCGCTTCCGGCCTGGATTCGACATCGTGGCGCCCCCTAGTTTGGGGAGATGCGCACGGTGACGTTTGGCAAAACATGGCGCCTTTCTTGCCGCTTCAAAGACATTACTGCTCTCTTTCGTCGGAGAATATAAAGCTCCCTCGTCGTCGGATGCAAACGATAGCAGAGCCGATAAGGGAGATTTTACAGCGGTAATACTGGAGACCTTGAGAAATCTGAAGGCAGAGAGAGGAACCAAGATGGTGCTGAAGTGTTCTGAACTAAGTGCGGGACTGGCGTCCGACTGGCTTTTATGTGGCAACCGTTCATCCAGGCTCGACTTATTAAAACGGTCGGTTTTCGCCCTGATTATCGCGCCGTCCCTAATAGACATCATCTCAACGACGCTGGTCCAAGTTCGACTCTACGAAGCGCTACAGTCCGGTTCGATCCCAGTGATCATAGGAGACCACGTTCGATTACCATTCGACGAAGTGATTGACTGGAAAAAAGCCGCGATCGTGTTGCCTTTCAGTCGGATTAGAGAGTTTTTATTTGTCTTACAGAGCTACCGAGAGAAGGACATCGCTGTTCTGAAACGACTGGGACGGTTCTACTGGGAGACGTATTTCGGCTCCACAGACCGAATTATTGACGCAATCATCGCCGTCTTGCGAAACCGGCTGCAGCTGCCGGCTAGAAACTCTGCTCAGGTGTTTTACCGGCCGCTGAATAATCGTTCGGCTACAGCGAACCTCTTCCCTTCCGAATGGAACCAGACCAAGAACCCGGATTACACGTTCAGGCAGCATCACACCCACGAGTTGTTCAACTGCCCCGGAAACCACTTCAAGTTCCCGCCCTTCTCCAAGTACAACGTCATTTTCTCCACTCACCCGCCTCCGCCACCAGGTAAGACGGCCGGCCCGGCTGTATAGGGTTAAACAGGCTGTCGGACGGCTCTGCTATCCTCGCTTTTCTCACCTTCTAAGGCCACAACTAACATCCATGCCCTCCAAATGTTTCTATGTCGGTCTCGCCCGCCGGACATTAAACACCAAACAAAATGCCGTCGACTCGTGACTGCCACCACGGGAGCAGACGACACCCGCGCGACATTTCCCGGTCATTAGACAAAGTTTACTGAAGTAAAACCCCGTTTCTCTTCTGTTTGGAAGACGGAGAGGTTTTGTGTCTGAGAAGTTACAGAGTAAATGCTGTAACATTTCTAAAAGAATCTGCTCCGCTGCGTGGTTTCCTAACGAGAAGATGAGACTGGTTGGAAAACGGTCCAGAGGATGGGCGTCGACCTCTGACCTTTTCAGATGATCTAAAAATAGTTATGCAGATAATATAGATATTTTAAGAATTTCTAAGAAAATTTGTTTCTTTCGTACAAAATATGCGCTTTCTAAAAGACTGAAAACTGGAATAATATAAAGGACATAAAACACAATATCCAAAGCAAAGACTTTTGAGGGGAAACCTCAGCGACGTCGGCATTGTGTAGGAATACATCCCTTTGAGGGCGATGACGTCACAATGGCGGGTAACGTGATCGTAAATTACAGGAAACCGCTTTATTACCTGCACTATAAAATATGGATAAAATAAGATGGAAACAGTAATATTACATATAATTAATGTGAGAAATTTTGAAAACTCCTCAATAGGCGTTTCCCCTTCTCAAGAGTGGGGTTCTTTAATACTGTTCGATATAACAGATCTTACTCTTAAACCGGAGCCTCGGGTAATTATCAAGGACTCCACGGGGTGGACCTGCATAACTATACATTATAAGACATCAGTCAGTTCTTGGATGATGGGCTCAACCTTTTTATGGAATGTACACAAGGTATTCATTTATCTCTGGGTACGAGCGAGGCCACGTATAAACATCCAACATACTCCCTTTCCTCACCCCCGAGGGTTGGAAACCGTTTATGGACTAAGATGAGTCTATTTACCGAATGTTATCGTTGTCGGAAGGGGGCCAAATTACACCGGGTGTCTAGAAACAGTAGACATCGCGATAGCAATAAACTGGCTGGTAAATAAAAGTAGAAATGTAACAGTATAATTCCGAATAGGAGCTGGTGCTATTCCAGGCAATACAACTTTAAAGTTATTTTACCTTCATCTCTACATTTCAGGTCACGGACAGAACTTACCTGGCGAAAACTTTACAAGTAAGAGTCAATTATTCTTCCGATGTTTATTTGTCCTGTCGATGGCGCAATAACTTTGAGCAAAAGGTTAAAGAAACTACCAGCTCAAGCTCCAAGAGACTGACACCGGAAAAGCTAACAGACCGTAACCTCCTCGGGAATTCTTTAAATCGGGCCTGACCAGTTGTCTATCTAAACTGAGCTGATAATATCTATTAAATTAAAATATGGACACTTCTGTTGTTATGGCAAATACCGTTAATTTGTTTAGTATCTTTTTCTTAACTTTTGTATTTTGTTGTTTCTCTGCTTCTTCTGGATAAAGAGAATGTCTGCCTTCTCGTATGTGTGTAGATGGCTTCAAATTTCTCTTCAAACGGATATTAATATAGGTTGATGCTGCTGTTGGAAAAGTAACAAAAACAAATGTATATAAATCGAAACTAATTTTAAAAAATAAGTTCTTTTGAAGACTAAAAGGAATTAATTAAATCCAATTTGAATAAATACATCTCTTCAATACCAACGTTTATAAGTATAATCCTCCATCATTTAGAAATTGATATATTTATCTTCTCATCATGCACTCACAAATACTAACATGAAACAAATTAGATAATTTAACTTATATCTTCTTGGTCTTTGCAAAGGAGACAAATTTTCCTTCTATAATTTTTGGCACCATAATTCCGCGCGAGTATCGCTTTAATTCAAATTAGTATAACTCCGGATTTTGCAGTAAACCGTCAGTGCGGCTAGACAAGCTAAACATTCAAGAAAGGTTAATCACAAGCGTTTCAGGCTGTCTTTCTGGAGGTAAACTGTCGGCGAAATAAAGAATATTGCATATTATGTGGTAATAAGGTGATTTAAGACAGCAATAATACAAGAGGATATAGAAACATATAAGTGAGGTTTGTTCATTATAAACAGCTGAAGAACGAGAGTCTTGTTCTATTCGTGTATTGAGTTAGTTGTATGAAAAGAAAACGGTAATCGCCAGGTCCATCTGGAATTTCTCCACCTGTATTTCCTTTCAGTGCCCACAGGTGCACAAACGTTCACCTCTGATTAATAATAATTTCAAATATTACCGAGCAATGTTGAAAACAAAATTGTAGTAGTTCAAAATAGGGTCATTATTTCTCTTGCTATCCTTTGTCTTGTAATCAAAGCTAATACATTACTTACAGTCTATGGAGAATAACTCGCCCCATTTGCTTCCACGTGAAGCTTTTAAGTAGGAAAATATAGTAAATAGCTAACGAATTATGAAGTATTAGCACTGACTGTAAGTTTTGTTGTTGGAGTTCAAATAACTTTCTGAAACGGCACAATTCCCATGATGCAGTTACTAAAAGGCGACATGTATTCTGCAAACAGTTCTCTTTAATACGCGTTACCCATACGATTTAACAGACTGATTTGTGTTGTAAGCAGGGGACTTGACTTTTTCTTTATTCTGTTGTTTACGTTGTTGTCGAATCTCTGTTATAAAGGGTCAGTTGGTCTGGAGAAGGCACCTCGGCCAGATCTGTATTGTGGCGGCGGCCATTAGCAGAAAACGTGTCACTCCGCACCGAAAGCGATGGTGGCGCCATCTGTGGCAATGAAATCACAGTACAAATGACCTTCCTACATCCCAGTTTGTTATACTCATCATTTTAGAATAATTGTTACGATGAATAAATTCACAGTTTGATCTGATTGTTTTCATATCGCCGACCAAACGGCTGAACAATCTGTCTGTTACCATCCGCTCTCCTCTTTGTTTCCTTTTTAGTTGTTATGCCAACATTCAAGAGGAAAGATCTGCTTTTGAAAAACGTCAAGAATTACATGTCTTTGCCTCACCTCGAGAAAATCATCATTGTCTGGAATAGTCCGGAATTACCTGCCGATAACTTTCAACTTCCGCCAGCTAAAATTCCCATATTGGTAAGTACCTGATATTTTAATACCTTCCGCTTGTGTCTCTGGACTGTTTAACGATTTTATACATGTAAATGTAAGTGGAGAAAGACCAAAAAATTATGTACATATAGAGTATCTGAAATAATCAGAATGAATAGTTTGTACAGCACATAATGTTTGGTATGCGATCCCTTTATTTATATAATACAGGACACCTCGTTTTCGTGATCCCAAACAGGTTATCAATGTACGAATGTGGAATGTGATTCCATATATCCTGCAGCACTTTCCACAATTCATCCCAGGTTTTCGGTTGTTGTTAGATTTCCTCAGTAGCCTCCTAAACCTATATGCCTCATCGATTTCCATATCAGCCCTTTATGCCGGCCAAGAGGTCTTCGTGGATGTTCCATCAGCCTCTTTACATTCTCGCGAGATGTTTACCAAATTTACTGTTTGTTTGGTGTCGTTGTCTTGTTGTCAGATAAAACTCTGCTCGATGAGATGTCCTTCCGAGTGAATGGTACAATAGGAGAGAACCTGTCTGTGCCTGTCAGCAATCAATATGTTTTCTCGATTTGAGGCAAATCTCCGACACCCTTAATGATATGCAGACCCTCGCTTGTATTGATCCAATCCCGTGATCCACCGCACCTGTTGTACACTGACTTTTATACCGCTTCCAGGTCCGCCTTCGGACAAACTGCCGTTAAATACTGCTAAACAGTTCAAACGTGACTCCATCGCTAAAGAGTTCCTTCTTCAGGGTTTGGCCATCCCGCTGTTTCAGCCTTGGTTCCCCTATCATCCATTCTGTTTGGCTGCCTTTGCTCAGCAATGGTTGCTACCCCTCCCAGATACCACAAATATATCTCCTTTATGTGAGTCCACAGGGACTTCACAGAACAAACCTCTGTTCATCGAACTTTCAAAAAGACAAACCTATTTCTTTGACGCACGATAGATTCCAACCCGAAAGGCAATTGTTCCTACTCGAACATTCTATGGATGGAGTCATCTAGCACCATTTATGCTATGCAGAATCTTTCTCTATATGCCACCTGTTTATTGCGTTTGTATTGTATATCTATAGAACTTTGTGATTCATTAGCAGTGATCTTAAATTTGTGGTTAATCTTTGAGCTAGGGAAACGAATATAGTGATTTTTAAAAAAATAATGGCTGTTTAGTTGAAGAAAGTCTGGGTTTTGAACTACAATTAATATTTCACAAATGAATCAAATGAGAAATGATGTCGAGTTGCTACCTGTGTTTGCTGGATCAGTTTTGGCTAATCTCCCACCTTGACTATTTTCCGGAAGTAGTCACAGAAAAACTCCCAGATTTAATGAAATCGTTGACCATGATCTAGAATGTTCACTTAGAGATGAATACTATGGCGGATCTGTCGGGGCTATTTTATCAAAGATATCGAATATTGGAAGAACTATTCTGTAATCGTTTGGCGCAGTAGCTCCAGCTTTTCTTGGAGTTATGCTGACCATCAAAAAGCTTTCGACAATGCCCCATATTTAAAAGAAAATTAGGAAGAGGTTGTTGATGTGGGTTACGTGATATCGCAGAAGTAAACTGTTTATTATTAGGTATTCACCTACCTGTTCATGCGCCATCGGGAATTCAATAATTAATCATCTAAATTAAATTACTGCGTATGAAATACGTAAAATCTCTTGAATCGAAGATTTAACCCAAACTCGATTTAGTGCAGTATTTTT
This sequence comes from Nautilus pompilius, assembly GCA_018389105.1. Lineage (NCBI taxonomy): Eukaryota > Metazoa > Mollusca > Cephalopoda > Nautilida > Nautilidae > Nautilus > Nautilus pompilius. The sequence continues at coordinate 20,470 of JACATO010000399.1, read as the reverse complement.
CTTTCTTAAATGAAAATGAATCACAATACAAAATCATATTTATGTTCGTTTTTTTAAAATTGTTTTACATTGTAAAAAGGAAAGCATGTAATCGACGGTTTAAACGTGAAACATTAGTCTCAGGTTTGGAAGCTTCTAGTAGCCGTCACGTGGCCGGACTCACCATCTTTCCTCGGAGTCCCTGGCTTTACTGGCCAGGCTCGAAACATGCCGTTTTGGACACGCCATTAAATATCCTTTATAAGTGGTAAATAACACATTAGATTTCGTGTTAGATAGATATTTGGTCGGGATATTCGAGACACTCGTTGCGGTGATTGCACTCTGTGTAAAAGAGAGACAGCCGCTGGGGTAACCATTGCAGGATGCTGAGGTCCGACCAGACCAGGGGAGCTCACCCTCTTCCCTTCGATCTTGAAGGACGCCAGAGGTCTCCCACCGTCTTTTCTCACGTCCTAAACCTCAGGAGAAACTTAATAGTTTCGAAATGTTGTAAAAAAACCAATTTAACCGACTTGTTTTTTCCAGCGATTTCACAGTAAAATTCCTTAAATGGACAGTTGTTTATTACGAAAATCTAATGGAATCTACACGACCCTTCACCAGTCACGTGGGATACAGATCGTCTTAATTTTCAGCAGATTTCGGATGTCCCTGCGGCGTAATTTCTTTTTTAGAAATTTTATTATTGGCTGAAAATTCCCAATATGCATTTGTAATCGTGATGAACAAAATGTTTGTATTTCCAGATGGTAACGACAGGAAAAAACAGCCTAAATAACAGGTTCTTACCGTTCGATCTGATCAACACCGAGGCCATCCTTACTATAGACGATGATGTTCCCATAGAAAGAGAGCAGATCCTGCTGGGATTCAAGTAAGAAGATGTAGACTATAAGGAATCTGTGGTATCCGGTATTAGTGTAAAATTCTCGAAGACAAGAGATGAAGCGAGAAGGTAGTTGTTTGACATGCAAATTATTTACAGAATGTTTGGTGGGAGGAGCACTTACCGGGGGCAGTTCAGGCGGCATGGTAGTCCAGTGGTTAGGGTTATTGACTATTAAAGTTAAGGGTCCGTGTTCGCTTTCTGTGGGAACGGATCGGTTTGACGGACCCTCCTTTCATGATATCTTCTCTTTCGTCTTCCCCAGCCAGACTCGTAGAGTTTACCTGGTATTCTGTTTTTCTCCCACATCTGAAAACAAAGGGGTTTCGTAAGGATTTCTCTGCCAAGGACGGAAAAGCAGACTCCTTAGGGCGCAGGCTTGGCAACGTCCTCTAACGGGAGATTTCGGCACTACGCACCTTCACCATCATTGTTTACCTCATAGACGGTATACTACAAGAACAACCGAGCTGGAGAATTACGCCAGAGTGGCTGCTGGCGTCCATTGCGTCTTATACAAGAAGAAAACTGACTTCGTTCAAATTTCCGTAATACAAATGTTTTTGTTTTTAATGATGCATTTGGTGAGAGGGCGGAATTAAAGCTGAACAGTCACTGTTTGTTAAAAACAATATTACTTTTTGTCTACATTATTATTATTATTATTATTATTATTATTATTATTATTATTATTATTATTATTATTATTATTATTATTATTATTATTATTATTATTATTATCTCATTATTAATCTAATAATTATTATTATTATTTATTATTATTATTATTATTATTATTATTATTATTATATTATTATTATTATATTATTATATTATTATCATCATCATCATCATCATCTTCATTCTATTATTATTATTATTATTATTATTGTTGTTTGTTGTTGTTGTTGTTGTTGTTGTTGTTGTTGTTGTTGTGTATATGAAAACTATGAAATCATTAATTCTTCCCCTAAACAAAAGGCTCTGGTTTCCGTCCAGCGGAAACCTCTTGAACACTCGGCCGATTCTGATTCGCCTTTTCCGAGTTGGTAAATTTAATCTCTCAGCCAAAACCAGAGATTTCCTGAAGTAATACAAGAAAAACGGAACAAAAGCACCTAGAATTATCTGTTAAAGAACAGCTCGAATTCCTCCTGAATTATTTCTCCAAATTGTACACCGAGAAAGAGGCTGCTGCCAGGAGACACGAGGCCAGGACATCTCGGGCCGGCATTAAGCTGGTCGTCAGCAGACGATAGAGACGGGTTCGGCATTTTTTGTTAACGTTATTAGAGAGCGAGAGAGAGAGATGGAAAGAGATGGAGAGAGAGAGATGGAGAGCTAGCAGACGATTGTACCTGGCGACATTGTTCCTGTCTACTATGCCGACTAATACAGGAGGATGTGAACGATAACGGCTGCTCTGTTCTTTATTCTAGGGCGTGGAAGGAAAACCGCGAGAGAATGGTTGGGTTTCCCGGCCGATTCCATCACTGGGATGCCAAAGGCGGTAAATGGAAGTATTCCAGTCATCCGAACGTTTGCGGTCTGTCCATCATTCTTACCAAAGCTGCTTTTTTCCACAAGGTAGGTAAGCAAGCAGGCATCCATTACCACCTGCTGCCTTCAGCCGGTCGGCGAGTTGCTGAGGTAGAGATTTTACCTGTGGGCTCTCCAGCTCCCACACGTGCACATTCTCCTCCTCCTCTGTCTAGGTATGGTTCACTGTCGGACGAAGATCACGGATCGCTGCAGTTCAGCTGATTTAGGCTGATATCGCCTGACTTCCCTCTGTCACGTGACGAATGGATGTCGTCACCGCTTTGTCAAAAACTCTTCTAAATTCTTTTACCGGTCCCCTGCCGAGGCGTCTCTCGTGTATCGGTCGGTGATATCTCTCTCTCAGAGATATACCGTCACACTCAACTGATTGGGTGTAAGAATGTGATCTTAATACGGAATTTCTCATTTCTACCTGAAGCTGCTGCTGGGAATCCCGCAAATATCGACTTTAAACGTTCATCTTTGAAAATCCGGTGCCACAATCGAGCATTTTAGAGTCGTGCCTGCTTCCATTCCGGAATGTTCTGCTTGGCGAGTCGTTCCCCCTCATCCGTGTCTCCCTGTTTTTCAGAATTACGCATATATTTATTCATTTGTGATGCCGGAAGCCATCAGGCAAAAGATCGACCAGTACATGAACTGCGAAGACATCGCCATGAACTTCTTAGTCGCTCACGTCACCAGGCGGCCTCCCGTCAAGGTAAACTACGTGCTGTTTTATCATTTCCAATAGATTACCGACATTTACTTAAATAATTGCAAAACATCAGGAAAATTGTCGACTTTGGCTCTCGAGAAATCCCGTAGCTGCTGATGGCGCTATGATAATGAGGGGAGGATGGCGTCCAATTTGACACGGCGGGCTGCTGATGTGCTGAGCATCTGTGGCATTGACACGAGCTTAACGGCCAATCTCCGAAAGATAATCTGGAACTTGCTTCATGCTGCTTCTAGAATATCAGTCTGGATTACTGTCAGGTCCGTTTGCTGACCTTTTACAGGTATGACGTGTAAGAGGCAGCTGAACCAGTGGTAAGTGACATTTGACAGAATATAAAATACCATTCTGAAAATGTAATCTCTAATGAAATGCTCTCCGACTTGGGGCCGCCATGAGACTAATGACAAGAAGCAGGTAAACAGCCAGCCATCAGATGACTTACAGCGTCACTGCCCAGTCCATAGGATTACGCAGATTAAGTGAGGGCCCAATCCCAGGTGATGAGCACAAGTCTTAGCGCAATTATTGGGCTGGGCTCATTCTCTGGAATTACGATTTCTTTGCGCTATCCGCGTATGCGTCACGACCTTTATCTGTAGAAACGTTAACGCCATCTTTGTTCTTTCGCAGGTCAGCAACAAGTGGTACTATCCGTGTCCCGGATGTCCGAACAGCGGACTGTCGTTCCAGAAGGGCCACGTGGAAGAGAGAAACGACTGCATCAATTACTTTTCGCAGGTCTACGGTTACAACCCGCTGCTCTACACACAGTTCAGCCTCAGTTACCTGTCCAGCAAGAACGTTTTTCAGAAGAGCTGTGTGGGGTCCAATTGAAGGCTGGGCGCAGACTCCGGGAGATCTCGATATGACAGAAACCCAAGGGGCATAACTCTTCTACAACCAAAATCGTTCGAGTTATTGCCCCCATTACTACAATTCTCTCACTTAGGAGATAATTACAGTACAACCTCACGTATCCAAACCTCACTTATCCGAGTATTGCTCTGCAAGGGAGACTACTCTGGTGATTTCATAGAGTTAAATCTACTAACCGTGGACAACACGGAATTGGATGTAAAAAAAAATTGTCTGGAATTTGCACTTATACTGTTTTTCACAAATAATGGAACGGAAGTGGCGATTTATTTCACTCATTGAAGATGACTCCTCATCCGGGGTGTACCGTGATGAGGATTCGAACCAGCCTAATCCTGGATGTAGTCGTCGGTGTAAAAAAAATTCTTTGAATAACCGATTTACCCGCTCCAGCCGTCCTTCTTGGATGGCGAACAGCATTCGTATTCCTTTCCATTCATTCATTCCACAGCGCAAAATTCTTCGAGGTATTTTATCGATAAAATCTGTACAACAGCGATGCTGTTAGGGGACTCGCTAAGGGTTTCTAGGTTTATTCATAACGAGGTTCAAACGCAGAAGGGCCACGATGATATGACTGTTCATCTTTAATGCCGCCCTCTCATCAACTTCGATTAGAGAGACCTCCCACAGGCGTTGATAATAATATAACGAAACAATCTTGATGCAAGGCAAATCTGTTTACCATTTTTCACTATAGAGGAACCTAGGTAACTTTGTAAACTAATGAACTGTAAAATATATATTTTAATTTTAAAGCATTCTACAGGTTCCATATTTACTGCTGAAGGTGCATACGTTTTCCTGAAGTATTCGCTGTTCTGGAGAGAGGCTCCCCCTAGCGATGCAATGTAAGAAGCACTCACGGAAGTCGAAATGGTCCACAGGGAGCAGTATAGTGTACTCCCAAATATCTTACATCATTTGTATCGCGATTATGTTACATTAAACATCTAAAACAAATTAAATTGTTGGAAACAAGAAATACGAACGTAAATTAAATTTACAGAAAATGTAAACTATAAAATTAGAAATTAGAATGATTTTATCGATATATCAAAATGACCGTAAAGTATCATCTATCCCTGACAGATCTCCAAGGAGACTGAAGTACCGTGCATGCAGTAAATATTACGTCCTGTGTGACCTCCGGTGAAATGGAAAGTGTTAACTAAAGTTGAGCTTTTTCTTTTTAAAACAAAGGAAAATTTTGAAGTTTCTATACAAAGAGATTTTAATATCGCTGTCATAATTGGGGGAGGGAAGCAACATTTTGTATAATTGAAGAGATAATCGCTGTGAACAGAACGTAAATCGCCAGCCGAGAAGTTGAGTAGTTAATACAGGAAGGACTTCGGCTGATCCAACGGATAACGGATTTTCTAGAAATCCCAGTTTATTGTGGGAGGAGAGACAGCAAGCCACTTCCCTCAGCCATTACAACTGAATTCCATGTCTCCATTGATAGCATTGCGGATTAGCGAAGATATGCTGCTCTATCTGTACGCCATTCGGTACGGCCGGTCGTGGTGGCAGTTCAGCCGGAGATTCTTCTGATGGGACTCTCGCCAGTTCGCCATATTCCACCCACACCAGCGGCGGCGAAAACTATCAGCGGGTTTTGAATAGTTAGATAATTTGGTATCCAGGTAGGATCTTGTATAATTAATTATTAGTTCCTCAGAATGGGTAGGAAGTCCAGTCTTTCCACAACTACTCGTTCAAGAATTGTTGAGCTTCGAAAGTCGGAATTTCCTTATTCCGGAATCTCTAAAAAATGGTCGGAAGAGGCGAAACAGGCTGGGATCTCCACCGGGCCACTGGACACGGTACAGCCATCGTCCGCCCTCCTCCCGGCCTAGAAAAGATACTACCCAAAGGTTGGACCGGAGCATCCACAAATTTAGCCAGAACATCCCCATGATGGTGTCCGTGTAGCTGCTCTAGAGCTTCTTATGCTGGTTTTTATGAACAAACAAGCATTCAAATTACACAGATAGGGTTAAAGAAGGGAGCGAGATGATAGGTCACTGACACCTCCAACAAACCTAACGGAAAGAACATTCACGAATCCGTGGGGTCTCGCCCGGCAGGCCCCTTTGGGAGGAAAGTGGACGTCTGGTTCGGTGAAGTTGTTTCTTCCCGAGAGATGTGGCGGTCGATCCTTTTCCTGGAGGTCGCATCTCCGGGACCCTGGACCTCGTGGGACGGGATGTGGACCCGCGGGCCGAGGTATTTTCCCGGAGAAGTCGACCACAAAACCCTAGGGATCCCGACTTTCCCAGTCCCTTCCGAAGGGAATGACACGCCTTTCAAAACCGAAGAAAAGGTGGCGGCCAAGATAAATACTAAGACAGGAATAAAATGCTGTCCAGCGTCTACAACTGAAAGGGCTACTAAGACAGCATAGACACCAATAGATCCATCAGTCATAATGAGAACGAATGCACATATCATGGATTACACAGAAAGCTGCCATCAGCCGATCTGAGAGGATGCGCCAAGATATGAGCTGGATCATCTCCAGCGTTACTTCTGTGCATTGGACCTTTCTGAATATTGAAAGATAATTGAAAATGGATTTAATGCTACAGTCGGCAGATTCTACGTTCAATTCTGGTAGATCTCTCGATTTGCCAACTGAAGATTTGTTTACGTATTAAGAATAAACGATGCACATGGCAGGATTATTGTATTTTCAAAATTAAAATTATGAATAATAAATCCACGCAGAGCAAGTGTTACAAGATCACCTGTCTGCCAGAGAGGGGAGGTAATCACGTAAGGAGCAGACCGAGTCCTTTCTCAAGGTGTTTGAGAACATCCATTTCCATACAGTATTAACTGCAGTTTTAAAAGATTGTTTCCGAAACCAGGCTGGAAAGAGTTAATAGCATTATGTATTAGGGGACCAATAGCTTGTTCTTCATCTGATATTTCCCTACAAAACCACTCGAACTCCCTGCTGACTGTCCAGTCTGCTAGTACCGTCCGCCATGCCAAACCATTCCTCAGTTTACGAAAAGAAGGATTGATGTGGAAACTCTGGGTAACGAAAACAGTTGGCGACCTTTCTGTACATTAATTTACCTTTTACCGTCCGATATCGCGAAAATAGGTGTGCAACCGGCGGACCCGGAAGTGTTTGAGATGCTGGCTGTCAGCTGATGGCCGTTTGGTCGTTATCATATGAAATACTCACCTTTATACCTGCAGATATCTCGCCAGTTCCGTTCAGCTGTGAACAACAGGTAAACCGTTAGCTATTTATCGATCATAATCTGCCTCATTATATTGATTGTTATCGTTTATTAAACAAGTTTCAAGTGCCCGGAAGGAAAGGGTTACTTTGAAGAGCCTCTTTCCCACGCAGAAGCTCCTCGGCTCATTATTGGTCGGACTCGGAAGGCGTTTGTTGAATTACTTCCAGAAATACGCCAAAGACTCGATGGCTCTTACTTTGAGCTTCTCCACAGACGTAACTCTGACTTCAAACCATCTCAATTAAATCTCCTGGGAAACCGCAGACTTATCAACATTATTATCCAGAAGATTCTGGGTTTGATGAGCGAACTTGGCCTGGTCATCACAGAAATGAAAAGAAACAGATAGCAAGTTCGGCCTGGAGGAAAACCTGGACACCTGTGGCTGTCGGGGTTAATTAGTGAAGCTAAAGAAAGCGTCGACTCCAGATTGATGGAGGAACTGCGAGTGGAAGGCGCGGTGACACCAAGCTGAAGATGCACAGGGTGTAGTGGAAATGCAGAAGGATAAGTCCTGTCGGTATTTGCTTCATCTTTTACCTGTGAATTTCCATTTTCAGTGATGAAGAGGATTAAAACAGATGATAGATTCCACCTGACCGACTGACGAGTCTCTGGAAGTCGGAGTGAGGTCAGCTGATGCTCCACTCGTGTGAAATTTTCACACCACAGCAGCTGGATCTGTTAGTGTCCGGCTCCAGTTCATCACCTCGACATCCAAAGGAATGTGACTGTGGTTATGAATTACGTCTTACACGGGCAATATTTATTCTCCGTAAGAAAACATTTATTAAAGATATTTATATTCGATTTGATTCCTAATATTATGCAGTACATGTTTGTGTATATCAGTGTTGATGATGTCTATCTGGTTGTTTGTATGGTCTTGTTTTTGTCGGGCATCGAATAGTAAGAAGTAAAATTGACGGTAATTACAGGGCGACTGTCCGATAGCCGACATGTCGCAGTTTAGGGTTAAAGCCAGATTTTTGCTATTTTTAAATAATCTGATGGACACAGTAAATATCTGTTGCATGTCCAGGCTCAGGAGAATAAAGATATCAAAAGGCTGCCCTAGATTTGTATCTATCCTTTCCCTTTTTACCGTAAACTTCCCGAATGTGTTACATACGATCCGACCGAGTAGCCTCTTTGTTTCAATCAGGTGACAGAGTATATTCACTGTATTCTTTCTAAGGCTTTAAATTATCGAGAAAGGCAGACATTCGACCTCAATCAGTCAGTTCAGGGTAAATATAAGGCATGTTCAAGAAACACCGAAACGTAAGTACTTGGATATTCGCTGATTATGATTTTTCTTATCCTGCCAGCATCAGAACAGTAATCGTTAAAAATACAGGTGACCGACCGCACCTGTTGTGTACCTTTGGTAACACACGGCCTGTGGATAGGTGATCACTAGTAATGAGCTAATACAGCAGGTGGTTCCTTTTCATTATTAAGACATCACAGTGCCCCTTTTGAAAATCCCAAATCCAAGATATCATGAATAATTAGGACACACAAGAAAATGATCAAAGCATCTAAACCTGACATTCCTCCTCTTATCGAAGTCAAGCGGCCATTACTTGAAAACTGCATGGTTCTTGGTGTTCCTGTCTGGTTCAGTGCAGACGGGATAAGCTACAGCAACACAAATATCACTGGCGATTTCGTTAATTTATTTGTTGTTATGATTGTAAGGAGATATCTCAATCCAGCCAGGTAGATCGGTCAGACAATCACTCTACAGGTCAGCTAGCTTTATTAGGCTCCATGCTAAATGTCTATCATCCAAGTTTGTAGACACTAAATATTCTTGTTTATGTTCTGGAAGTATTCCTCAGGAACCAGGCTGGTGCCCATCTTGTTATCTTAGTGCCCTCTTCTCAAAGTAGATTCAGACCTATGCACCTGAGCACCTTCAAGATGCGGTCAAACCATCCACCCGTGACCAAGTCACCGATATTTCAGCGTTTTCCCAGACATGCCAGGCTGACTGGTGTTTGTCACCAGATCTTTACCTTAGTTCTTCTCTTCTTCTTCTTCTTCTTCTTCCTCTTCTTCTTCCTCTTCTTCGCTTCCTCTTCTTCCTCTACCTCTCTTCGTCTTCTCTTCTTCTTCTTCTGCTTCCTCTTCTTCTTCTTCCTCTTCTTCTTCTTCTTCTTCCTTCCTCTTCTTCTTCCGTCTTCCTCCTCTTCTTCTTCTTCTTACTTCTTCTTCTTCTTCTTCTCCTCTCTTCTTCTTTTCTTCTTCTTCTTCTTCTTTCTCTTCCTCTTCTTCTTCCTCTTCTTCGTCTTCTCTCTTCTTCCTCTTCTCTATTCTTCGTCTGTCTTCTTCTTCTTCCTCTACTTCTTCTTCTCTTCTTCTTCTTCTTCCTCTTCTCCTTCTTCTTCCTCTTCTTCTTCTTCTTTCTCTCTCTTCTTCTTCTTCTTCTAATATAATAATAATAATAATAATAATAATAATAATAATAATAATAATAATAATAATAATAATAATAACACTTTTACAGTTAGCTAATTAGAAGGAATTACTTCTGTGAGATGTGTTTAAATTGTTTCCTGCCGACGGCACAAATCCAGCCAGGTGTTCAGGGTTCTGAACGTTTGCAGCAGCCGGAGTCTGATCAGCGCCATCTCACGGAACACGTACTCAACAGACTGTCTGCCACCACACACACAAACAGTCACCTTAAACAGTCCTACATCTCTCACTGAAGATGGTCGCATTCCGTCTCTACAACAGCAAGAATAAAGAAATCTTCTGACATTAGAAAAATATCGGCATGAAAAGAAAAGAACGGACAGGAGAGACGAGCCCCACCCAGGACGGGGAGGGGCCATAGGGCCGTGGAGACAACAAACCCCGGGGCTGCGCCTAACCCCCCCACCCTCCACACCAGCACGGCCAGAATGTCCTGGTTTATATTTGTATGGACAGAGTTACCTCCTCCTTTCCTTTAAAGTAACATGGTGGCGAGAATCAAAGATATTACCTTGTTATAGTATTTTTTAAAATAAAGCGAGAAAGCCAAACGTAATCACATCTAATCTTCAGCTCCGTGTATCTGGTTAGGTGCTGATCCAGACAGGATCTGGACCCTGTTTGTTATCAAGTCAATTAGACTCTAAATCATGGTGTTTCTAGGGCAGCAGGAGATCATATTAAAGGTGTCCCGAGAAAATCTATATCTGTGGGAAGAAGTAAACGAATGTACACAGTCTGTGAGGTCAACAAGGGCGACAAAGATCTGGAACAGGAGGCAGGTAGTATTGACATATCCATGTCACGGCTATTATTATTATTATTATTATGCCACTTTAGTAACTATCCTCGGTATTGATGAATTTTGCCACATTTCATATCAAAATAATTTCTGTTTTCCTCACACATTCTCCAGAACAGATCTCGTCCAGGTTAGCTCCGGTTCGAACCCTCATCCTCACTAAGTCTGCAGCCATTGGTCGGTTGTGACAGATAAAGAAGAGCTGTAGCCACGGGTTCACCCCAGGCTCCCAATAACATGGAGAGAGTTCGGAAAGACTGGCTCCGTTTACTCAAATAAATAAACCCAGCCTGTGACAGGTGAATTAATGAAGCGTGGTGCGACGCCACCCCGCCAAACAGATGCCAACACTTTTGCTATCTATTGCTAATGGCAAATATTAAACTTAATACGATTTTAAATATGCATTTTAATTAAGTTATTGCTCAATACATTAGCTTAAATATTTTCTGTGTGATCACGTGGTCATGACATCATGTCAATTTTCTCGACTCCCTCTATCTCATGCGTCTTTTGTTCTCAGTGAGGAATATCCGTATATTTAAAATAGGATGTGGTGGCTCCATTAGAGTTCAGAACCAATCTCTGACTACATCTGGCTATTTCAAGCCAATACAGAGGCTAGCCTGCTGGCGACAATGGCTGATAAATGTTTGCTAGCCGTAAATGATAGGCAAGTAGCCTCAGCAGTTAAAACTCGTGACTAGTACATCGCAGCCTCAGAAGTTAATGATGGAAGTCAGGGAGCAAAGCGATTTGTACTTAGGGCTTTTATGTGGCCCCTTTATAAACCGAGTCCAAATTGCGTTTATATTCATGGTACGAAAGAACAGCGGATGGTTTACAACAAATCCTACATCACACGAAGTGAATTAAAAACCATTTAATGTAATCGATGCGAAAGCTCCTGATGTTGATGGATTATTAGAGAAGAGAAGATCTTGTTGACAGCATCACCAGGAAGTGCGATGAAACAAAAATAGATGTGGCTGGCGGGAAGAGTTCCTTCCCTTGTCCTTATAAATGTTTGATCCAGCAGAAATAGAGGCGATGGGATTTCTCTATATCCTAGCAAATCAGCCCCCTTTTTTTTGCGTAATTATTTTTGTTGTTTTAATCTGACTATTAGGGGGACCTTCAATATCTGCTGTGCATGGCCAGAGACCGTGGAGAGAGTGTCAGGGAATATCGCCTTATTTCTTCTCTGTCACCTAGTGACGGCAGGTATCCTCTAGATGTCTGTGATTCGTATGTGAAGGTAGACAGACGTACCTGTAATGAGTTAGTAAATTAGAGTAAAATATATGAGTCACTGAAATTATATGATATCGGGCTCAGTTTATGGCTAAAATACAGGGAGAGTTACAACAATCTATCTAAGGAGAAAGCGTAATTACCGAGTCTTTCAGATCGACAACATTCACTAGTTGACAATTAATATTAAAAGCTGCATTAAAGCTGTTCGATAAGCTGACAGATATCTAAAAAATAGTCACGTGTTGAAGAAATGAATGCTTGGTGTATAGACGGAGGGAGTGTCGTAGTTAGTGGTAATGTTGTAAGCGACATTTGCGGTGTTTTTGTTTTGTTGTAAGCGACATTTGTGGTGTTTTTGTGTTTGTTGTAAGCGACATTTGTGGTGTTTTTGTGTTTGTTGTTAGCGACATTTGTGGTGTTTTTGTGTTTGTTGTAAGCGACATTTGTGGTGTTTTGTGTTTGTTGTAAGCGACATTTGTGGTGTTTTTGTGTTTGTTGTAAGCGACATTTGTGGTTTTTTGTGTTTGTTGTAAGCGACATTTGTGGTGTTTTGTGTTTGTTGTAAGCGACATTTGTGGTGTTTTTGTGTTTGTTGTAAGCGACATTTGTGGTGTTTTTGTGTTTGTTGTAAGCGACATTTGTGGTGTTTTTGTGTTTGTTGTAAGCGACATTTGTGGTGTTTTTGTGTTGTTGTAAGCGACATTTTTGGGTTTGTTTTTGTTTTTTTGTTTGTTGTAAGCGACATTTGTGGTGTTTTTGTGTTTGTTGTAAGCGACATTTGTGGTGTTTTTGTGTTTGTTGTAAGCGACATTTGTGGTGTTTTTGTTGTAAGCGACATTTGTGGTGTGTTTGTTGTAAGCGACATTTGTGGTGTATTTGTGTTTGTTGTAAGCGACATTTGTGGTGTTTTTGTGTTTGTTGTAAGCGACATTTGTGGTGTTTTTGTGTTTGTTGTGTAAGCGACATTTGTGGTGTTTTTTGTGTTTGTTGTAAGCGACATTTGTGGTGTTTTTGTGTTTGTTGTAAGCGACATTTGTGGTGTTTTTGTGTTTTTGTTGTAAGCGATTTGTGGTGTTTTTGACGAACTACGTCAGGAACTCTGCGGGAAGACAATTTTGATGTAATATTTGTTTCGTATATTTTAAAAGTAGTCAATATTTGTGTGATCTCCTCTGCTCAGTTCCCTTCATTCATTGAAAGTAGAACACGCGGATTTTCCTGTTTCGTTATTTACAGTAAACTGGACTGAAGAACTTTTACAGCGACGACTGCAGTTAAATGGGCCAAAAGAACAGAAACCAAATCGCATTCGTTCCTGACAGAATCCCAGCGTGTAACGGTCATTAACGACGACGACAACTTTGCGAACCCATAGGAATCTGTATTACCCATAATACCTGGAGTCAGTTAATCCCCTCCTGCAGGTGGAGAATGGCGTAATATAGGAATCTGTATTACCCGTAATACTTGGAGTCAGTTAATCCCCTCCTGCAGGTGTAGAATGGCGTAATATAGGAATCTGTATTACCCATAATACCTGGAGTCAGTTAATCCCCTCCTGCAGGTGGAGAATGGCGTAATATAGGAATCTGTATTACCCGTAATACTTGGAGTCAGTTAATCTCCTCCTGCAGGTGTATAATGGCGTAATAAAGGAATCTGTATTACCAAGAACATGAAAGGACCTAAAGAAATGGAGGATTGGAACATAGAGAATTTACGAACTTTGAAATTCCACACATTGATGTAAAATTTCTTTGATTGTCTTGTAGAATAGAGTATGGGGGAAAGCGTGTGAAACGGACCCCAACAATTATTTGTTTTAAGGACTTCCTGCTGATGTTAGAATCCAACATTTGGCGTTTATGATCCTGGGCCGAAGCATCGCCGTCGTAGGGGCTGGGGAGAAAAGGATATCATCACACGATGGCGCAGTGGAAGAGAAAGGAAAAGACAGAAAACTAGTGTTGCGTCCATAACTCTGTATTTCGATATTTCTTCTGATATTTCCGAAAGAGTAGGGAAAGATAGGGTCATTGCATTTATCCCCTTTACCTTTTTTAAAGATTTAAGGGTGAGGTCGACCGCTAGAGAGAAATTATCCTTTCATGAGACTACTAATAGCCCTGCTTTTCTTGTTGTTCTTATTGATTACCTATCCATCTATTGTTTTCTTTTCTTCTCAGCAAAAACCTCGGTTCATTGGATACCTGGAAAGTCAAGAAAACTCTTCCTCCCGTTTGTTTTTTGGTAATTACTGAAGGGCATAAGTCTCAAAATGAAGGCGAAAGGATGGGCCGAGTATTTGCCGGACATTTTAAGAAGTTACAGATTTAGAGTCTGTGGACCGATTTTCTATGTATTGGTCATTTGCGTGGTTGTTCACTTTTCCACCGTTCAGTTCACCTGCCCAGGTGCCAGCTCCCACAGGGTGGCCAGCGACGATATCACGGTGGAGTTGCGAAACGTGAGGTCCAAAGTGACTGAGCTGAAGGACGAACTCCGAAAGGTGCAGGCTCAGCTGAAACAGTGTCAAGGAGGCTTCCACGCCAAGGCACCGCCCAAGGGTCGCGAACACGCCCAGGACCCCGCGTTGCCGTATATCTCGTGCGACATGTCGCATTGTTACGATTATTTACGCTGTTCCGTCCAGTCCGCCATGACGGTCTACTTTTACTCTCCGCCTTACGGACACGTGGTCGACTTCATCCGACTGTCGGTTTCCAGCCTTCTCAGAAACCACGACACGGCGTGGGAAGGTAAGAACGCCTGCTTGTATCTAGCCCTGGTCGGAGAGTCGACTAAGGCGCAGGAAAAGGAGCTGCAAAATTACCTGCGGTCCCTGAAGTACTGGAGAGACAGGGGACAGAACCACGTTTTAATCAATCTGGCTCGCACAGAGAGCGCCGCAGCCGTCTCTGAAAATCTCGACACCGGACAGGCCATCGTGGTACAGTCGTCGTTCTCATCCCTTCGCTTCCGGCCTGGATTCGACATCGTGGCGCCCCCTAGTTTGGGAGATGCGCACGGTGACGTTTGGCAAAACATGGCGCCTTTCCTGCCGCTTCAAAGACCATTACTGCTCTCTTTCGTCGGAGAATATAAAGCTCCCTCGTCGTCGGATGCAAACGATAGCAGAGCCGATAAGGGAGATTTTACAGCGGTAATACTGGAGACCTTGAGAAATCTGAAGGCAGAGAGAGGAACCAAGATGGTGCTGAAGTGTTCTGAACTAAGTGCGGGACTGGCGTCCGACTGGCTTTTATGTGGCAACCGTTCATCCAGGCTCGACTTATTAAAACGGTCGGTTTTCGCCCTGATTATCGCGCCGTCCCTAATAGACATCATCTCAACGACGCTGGTCCAAGTTCGACTCTACGAAGCGCTACAGTCCGGTTCGATCCCAGTGATCATAGGAGACCACGTTCGATTACCATTCGACGAAGTGATTGACTGGAAAAAAGCCGCGATCGTGTTGCCTTTCAGTCGGATTAGAGAGTTTTTATTTGTCTTACAGAGCTACCGAGAGAAGGACATCGCTGTTCTGAAACGACTGGGACGGTTCTACTGGGAGACGTATTTCGGCTCCACAGACCGAATTATTGACGCAATCATCCGTGACGATTGTCTCATTTTCAACTCTTCTAAAGTCGGCGTGCTCGGTGATATCTCTCTCTCAGAGATATCCGTCACACTTGATTGGGTGTAAGAATGTGAAAAAAATTTCTAAAAGCTGCAATATCGACTTTAAACGTTCATCTTTAAAATCCGGTGCCACAATCGAGCATTTTAGAGTCGTGCCTGCTTCCATTCCGGAATGTTCTGCTTGGCGAGGTCGTTCCCCCTCATCCGTGTCTCCCTGTTTTTCAGAATTACGCATATATTTATTCATTTGTGATGCCGGAAGCCATCAGGCAAAAGAATCGACCTACACATGAACTGCGAAGACATCGCCATGAACTTCTTAGTCGCTCACGTCCCAGGCGGCCTCCCGTCAAGGTAACGACTACGTGCTGTTTTATCATTTCCAATAGATTACCGACATTACTTAAATTTAATTGCAAAAACATCAGGAAAATTGTCGACTTTGGCTCTCGAGAAATCCCGTAGCAGCTGATGGCGCTATGATAATGAGGGGAGGATGGCGTCCCATTTGACACGGCGGGCTGCTGATGTGCTGAGCATCTGTGGCATTGACACGAGCTTAACGGCCAATCTCCGAAAGATAATCTGGAACTTGCTTCATGCTGCTTCTAGAATATCAGCTGGATTACTGTCAGGTCCGTTTGCTGACCTTTTACAGGTATGACGTGTAAGAGGCAGCTGACCAGGGTAAGTGACATTTGACAGAATATAAAATACCATTCTGAAAATGTAATCTCTAATGAAATGCCTCTCCGACTTGGGGCCGCCATGAGACTAATGACAAGAAGCAGGTAAACAGCCAGCCATCAGATGACTTACAGCGTCACTGCCCAGTCCATAGGATTACGCAGATTAAGTGAGGGCCCAATCCCAGGTGATGAGCACAAGTCTTAGCGCAATTAGGGGCTGGGCCTCATTCTCTGGAATTACGATTTCTTTGCGCTATCCGCGTATGCGTCACGACCTTTATCTGTAGAAACGTTAACGCCATCTTTGTTCTTTCGCAGGTCAGCAACAAGTGGTACTATCCGTGTCCCGGATGTCCGAACAGCGGACTGTCGTTCCAGAAGGGCCACGTGGAAGAGAGAAACGACTGCATCAATTACTTTTCGCAGGTCTACGGTTACAACCCGCTGCTCTACACACAGTTCAGCCTCAGTTACCTGTCCAGCAAGAACGTTTTTCAGAAGAGCTGTGTGTGGGGTCCAATTGAAGGCTGGGCGCAGAACTCCGGGAGATCTCGATATGACAGAAACCCAAGGGCATAACTCTTCTACAACCAAAATCGTTCGAGTTATTGCCCCCTTTACTACAATTCTCTCACTTAGGAGATAATTACAGTACAACCTCACGTATCCAAACCTCACTTATCCGAGTATTGCTCTGCAAGGGAGACTACTCTGGTGATTTCATAGAGTTAAATCTACTAACCGTGGACAACACGGAATTGGATGTAAAAAAAAATTGTCTGGAATTTGCACTTATACTGTTTTTCACAAATAATGGAACGGAAGTGGTGATTTATTTCACTCATTGAAGATGACTCCTCATCCGGGGAGTACCGTGATGAGGATTCGAACCAGCCGAATCCTGGATGTAGTCGTCGGTGTAAAAAAAATTCTTTGAATAACCGATTTACCCGCTCCAGCCGTCCTTTTTGGATGGCGAACAGCATTCGTATTCCTTTCCATTCATTCATTCCACAGCGCAAAATTCTTCGAGGTATTTTATCGATAAAATCTGTACAACAGCGATGCTGTTAGGGGACTCGCTAAGGGTTTCTAGGTTTATCCATAACGAGGGTCAAACGCAGAAGGGCCACGATGATATGACTGTTCATCTTTAATGCCGCCCTCTCATCAACTTCGATTAGAGAGACCCCCCACAGGCGTTGATAATAATATAACCAAACAATCTTGATGCAATGCGAATCTGTTTACCATTTTTCACTATAGAGGAACCTAGGTAACTTTGTAAACTAATGAACTGTAATATATATATATTTTAATTTTAAAGCATTCTACAGGTTCCATATTTACTGCTGAAGGTGCATACGTTTTCCTGAAGTATTCGCTGTTCTGGAGAGAGGCTCCCCCTAGCGATGCAATGTAAGAAGCACTCACGGAAGTCGAAATGGTCCACAGGGAGCAGTATAGTGTACTCCCAAATATCTTACATCATTTGTATCGCGATTATGTTACATTAAACATCTAAAACAAATTAAATTGTTGGAAACAAGAAATACGAACGTAAATTAAATTTACAGAAAATGTAAACTATAAAATTAGAAATTAGAATGATTTTATCGATATATCAAAATGACCGTAAAGTATCATCTATCCCTGACAGATCTCCAAGGAGACTGAAGTACCGTGCATGCAGTAATATTACGTCCTGTGTGACCTCCGGTGAAATGGAAAGTGTTAACTAAAGTTGAGCTTTTCTTTTTAAAACAAAGGAAAATTTTGAAGTTTCTATACAAAGAGATTTTAATATCGCTGTCATAATTGGGGGAGGGAAGCAACATTTTGTATAATTGAAGAGATAATCGCTGTGAACAGAACGTAAATCGCCAGCCGAGAAGTTGAGTAGTTAATACAGGAAGGACTTCGGCTGATCCAACGGATAACGGATTTTCTAGAAATCCCAGTTTATTGTGGGAGGAGAGACAGCAAGCCACTTCCCTCAGCCATTACAACTGAATTCCATGTCTCCATTGATAGCATTGCGGATTAGCGAAGATATGCTGCTCTATCTGTACGCCATTCGGTACGGCCGGTCGTGGTGGCAGTTCAGCCGGAGATTCTTCTGATGGGACTCTCGCCAGTTCGCCATATATCCCCCCACACCAGCGGCGGCGAAAACTATCAGCGGGTTTTGAATAGTTAGATAATTTGGTATCCAGGTAGGATCTTGTACAATTAATTATTAGTTCGTCAGAATGGGTAGGAAGTCCAGTCTTTCCACAACTACTCGTTCAAGAATTGTTGAGCTTCGAAAGTCGGAATTTCCTTATTCCGGAATCTCTAAAAAATGGTCGGAAGAGGCGAAACAGGCTGGGATCTCCACCGGGCCACTGGACACGGTACAGCCATCGTCCGCCCTCCTCCCGGCCTAGAAAAGATACTACCCAAAGGTTGGACCGGAGCATCCACAAATTTAGCCAGAACATCCCCATGATGGTGTCCGTGTAGCTGCTCTAGAGCTTCTTATGCTGGGTTTTATGAACAAACAAGCATTCAAATTACACAGATAGGGTTAAAGAAGGGAGCGAGATGATAGGTCACTGACACCTCCAACAAACCTAACGGAAAGAACATTCACGAATCCGTGGGGTCTCGCCCGGCAGGCCCCTTTGGGAGGAAAGTGGACGTCTGGTTCGGTGAAGTTGTTTCTTCCCGAGAGATGTGGCGGTCGATCCTTTTCCTGGAGGTCGCATCTCCGGGACCCTGGACCTCGTGGGACGGGATGTGGACCCGCGGGCCGAGGTATTTTCCCGGAGAAGTCGACCACAAAACCCTAGGGATCCCGACTTTCCCAGTCCCTTCCGAAGGGAATGACACGCCTTTCAAAACCGAAGAAAAGGTGGCGGCCAAGATAAATACTAAGACAGGAATAAAATGCTGTCCAGCGTCTACAACTGAAAGGGCTACTAAGACAGCATAGACACCAATAGATCCATCAGTCATAATGAGAACGAATGCACATATCATGGATTACACAGAAAGCTGCCATCAGCCGATCTGAGAGGATGCGCCAAGATATGAGCTGGATCATCTCCAGCGTTACTTCTGTGCATTGGACCTTTCTGAATATTGAAAGATAATTGAAAATGGATTTAATGCTACAGTCGGCAGATTCTACGTTCAATTCTGGTAGATCTCTCGATTTGCCAACTGAAGATTTGTTTACGTATTAAGAATAAACGATGCACATGGCAGGATTATTGTATTTTCAAAATTAAAATTATGAATATAAATCCACGCAGAGCAAGTGTTACAAGATCACCTGTCTGCCAGAGAGGGGAGGTAATCACGTAAGGAGCAGACCGAGTCCTTTCTCAAGTGTTTGAGAACATCCATTTCCATACAGTATTAACTGCAGTTTTAAAAGATTGTTTCCGAAACCAGGCTGGAAAGAGTTAATACCATTATGTATTAGGGGACCAATAGCTTGTTCTTCATCTGATATTTCCCTACAAAACCACTCGAACTCCCTGCTGACTGTCCAGTCTGCTAGTACCGTCCGCCATGCCAAACCATTCCTCAGTTTACGAAAAGAAGGATTGATGTGGAAACTCTGGGTAACGAAAACAGTTGGCGACCTTTCTGTACATTAATTTACCTTTTACCGTCCGATATCGCGAAAATAGGTGTGCAACCGGCGGACCCGGAAGTGTTTGAGATGCTGGCTGTCAGCTGATGGCCGTTTGGTCGTTATCATATGAAATACTCACCTTTATACCTGCAGATATCTCGCCAGTTCCGTTCAGCTGTGAACAACAGGTAAACCGTTAGCTATTTATCGATCATAATCTGCCTCATTATATTGATTGTTATCGTTTATTAAACAAGTTTCAAGTGCCCGGAAGGAAAGGGTTACTTTGAAGAGCCTCTTTCCCACGCAGAAGCTCCTCGGCTCATTATTGGTCGGACTCGGAAGGCGTTTGTTGAATTACTTCCAGAAATACGCCAAAGACTCGATGGCTCTTACTTTGAGCTTCTCCACAGACGTAACTCTGACTTCAAACCATCTCAATTAAATCTCCTGGGAAACCGCAGACTTATCAACATTATTATCCAGAAGATTCTGGGTTTGATGAGCGAACTTGGCCTGGTCATCACAGAAATGAAAAGAAACAGATAGCAAGTTCGGCCTGGAGGAAAACCTGGACACCTGTGGCTGTCGGGGTTAATTAGTGAAGCTAAAGAAAGCGTCGACTCCAGATTGATGGAGGAACTGCGAGT
>JACATO010000398.1:0-94054 GCA_018389105.1 Nautilus pompilius | reverse complement strand
TAATTAAACGGTCTACAGTTATTATTTGGTCATTTTCAAAATCGCCCCCCCTTTTATATACATGCATATAACTTATTCTTTTCCCCAAAAAACTTCACACTTAAAATTCTGTAACCACCTAAAACAAAGTGATTTATGTACGACTAGTTATTCCAAAGTCAACTTCATTCAACGTGTTTTGTTTTTTTTTAATTATCTCATTTTTAGTTTGTAAAATTTAATTAGAAACTTTGCCAAACTCATACAAGCGAACATCCGACTAATTGCCTCCTAAACAGATGAACTTTCCCAATGTATGTTAGCCGCATGCTGCGATCCGCCAAATTTCGTGCGAATTCTTCTCATTGATCAGCAGGGTAAATAATTGCTAAGCACGGGGCTAACTACATTACCTTTTGGCATTTTCTTTCCATCATACACCAACGAGCAGTTGCTGCATAAATAAATCTTATAAGCAGAGTCACCATCTTTTTCACTACAAGTTCTTCTTCCTTCAGCCAACTGTACTTGTTGTTATTATAAGCAAACTTATGTTAAACCATACTACGAGTGATTTATATGACTAGTGCAACGCAGATAGATCGTGACGCGCTTTCTCCATTGTGTCTGCCAGTTCCGGTTTTCTCTTCTCCAATCACCAATCAGAAGAGTTCTGTTATACATCAGCCGCTCTTAACAGACTTTGCTAGATTTCAGCACGTGGGTATTTAGCAATATTACGGAATTAATCAGCCTGTACTTCTTGAGGTCCCGAAACGTACGTGTAGCTAACTAACAAAGGTACCGGAGACTTGGTATCTTACTGTCAATCCAAAAAACATAAATTAGATACCAAAATTTCACAGAAAGAAAAAGACGTGTGTAATTTTTTTTTTTGCTATAAAGAGGTCAAAAGATGGATTTTCCAGTAAAATTTCCTGTGTTAGTACAAAAACAGAGGCAGAAATGCTTTACTCAGCTCATCTTCCAAACAAATTTAAAAGAAAGAAATGTCTCTGACAACTTTGTTACAGCGGGAAGTACAGGAACCATCTAGTCTTTCTTGGGGAAAAAATAATCTATCAACAACTGATTGGAATTTTGGAGTCAGTGCTTTCTATATTGGTGAACCGGAAGGAAAGAAAATTTTAACACTAAAACCGGAAGAAATAGTTGGAACGAAAAGTAAGATAAGATGTGGATAAGGAACGTAATACATTTGCGATTTAAGTTGGTAATTTTCATACACCATGTATTAAACGTTTAGAAACAGAAAACAAACTTTACGGAGAATCTATAAAAGACACACTTCTTCCCCATTACAATGTAAAGAATTTTATGATTATCTTTTGACTAAACCTGAATCGCTTAGAAAGATTGGGACATTCGCAAAATATGATTAAGAATGTAGGTGCATTAAAAAAAAAACACTTTTATTATGTTTGGATTTTATTAAATTTACCATTTTTAGTAAATATTTTAAAGTTCTGGTATTTAAAATTTTCTTTAATCTCATAATACCTATGACAGTTTATATTTTGAATATTGACTATTCTAGTATGTCGACAGACAGGAAAAAATATTAAATACGAATCACAATTTTAGCATTAGAACTCTTACCAGAATCTTTTTTTTTTAAAAAACTAAAATGCATTAGCTTTTTAAGAGGTCATCTTTAAATTATATCCATTTTTTTTCTTTTACTTTTAATTAATTCATTTAGTTTTCGTCAAGGGACGTAATTGAGCATGGCTACTGATACGAAGGAATGAAAGACTGCGCTTTGTTCTTTTACTTTTCGTAGTTTCTTATGCAAAATAAACTGTTTGTAGACATTCATTTTTCCGGAAAAAAAAGACTTCAGTAATAAACGTATTTTCGGTTGTCTTTTTTTTTTTTTAGTTTAAATTTGGTGACGAGAGCTGACTTCCAAATAATTATATTTCATTTTATGATAGAAAGATTCCTGAAGGAATAAAGCAACAACTATAAATCCAAATGTTATCCGCCAAAACACGCTATAGAACTCTCTTTAATCTTCTTCTGCCAAGTTTAACTGAGGTCTACACTTCGGAATTTAAAAATTGAGTCCGAACCTTTAACAGAATTGCTTATCGACATTAAACCTAACAGAGTTCGGGTTAGCGCTTCATTTTTTGTAAATAGCAACAGTCGTCTAAGTAATCGGCTTCTTTCTCTTTTTTGACGATTTATTTCAGTCGCACAGCAGCATTGTATCAGTCGAGCTCTGCCCGAGTAACTAACCGAGTTCACAGTCCCTGCCAGACCTTAACAATGGGAAAAGCTTTTTAAAACGTATACATATATCTTTTGCTCAGATTTTCGAGATTAATATAAACAAAAGCAAGCTTTACACACACACACACACAATAGAATTTATTAGATTCTTAGTCCACAGTGCTGCTGAAAGTAACCGGACCTTACGATATTTCTCTCCGTGCTCAAAGTTGTGCTAAAGACCGTTCATATTTGGTCGGAATCAATGGTCTCGGTATTCCTCGTGGATCGTTGGCAGATATCGCTGTAAAGTCCACTGCTGCGGGCTAGCGATCCGAGAGGCTTTTAAAAGTGACACCGCGGCAAGAACACGGTGTCCGTAACCTGCCACGTCCTCATTGACCGTCAAGATCCTCCCCCATGTAGAATGCACCCTCAAAACAGAAATTAGCCAAATAATGGTCCAGTGTTATTTACAGACTTGGAATGAGCAGTGCGAAGGAATTCCCTTCTGCCCAATCAGAATAAAACACTTCAAAAGCCTTCGTCACAGGACATATTTAGAAATACTCTCGGGCGTTGGCGACGTGAACTGTTCGGTTTCAGCAATTCACGTCTGGAGGTTGCATGAGTTTTAGAGATGACTGACAAAGACCCTTTAACTCCAGTTTTGCGTGTGTGTGTGTGTTGTGTGTGTGTGTGTGTGTGTGTGTGTGTGTGAAGACCGCAATGTCATGGTGTTGGTGGAATCTAGAAAAAATAGAATTAGTATCTGTTTAAGGGCATGGACCTGGCTGAGATTCGATGTCTCTATTATTTACGATGGCGCTACATGTCTCGCCTTTCTTGTGGCGACGGTCTGGAAAAGAAATCAAAACATTCAACTTCTTTGCAGGGTGTCCAGAAGTCTTCGAGGGTCATTCTGATCGTCCGCTGAGAGCAGCCCAGCCAATATTACCGTATCACTCGCCGATGCGGAAGACTGTTATACAAAATCTCATTGGTCATTGCCTCTATTCTATATTTTTTACGATCGATTTAATGATCCACGTGTAAAATTACAAAATGGTGACCGCCCACACGACCGACAGCTGTTCCAAACGCTGGGATCAGTTTCGCTGGTTTCCGCTTAGTGGTGCAATCCGACATTGATCCTACGCAGAAATGGTGTTTTTTTAGGAGTAGGTGTTGAATTTACGTTTGCAGTAGTCCGTTTCTTCACCTCGCTGTGCACCGACCGATAACCGGCGCCCAGCCCTCGCACCGACATTCCGTGTTTTTGAAGGCACCAGCCAGCCGATCGACTGGGTAGGGAGCGACCAAACCACCGCCACATACGACGGCGCTCGTCACGTGCTTCCGAATAGGGGGTCATGTAAATTACTGCATCGATTTCGCGTCCAGGGTAATCGGCCGGATAAATCGCATTTAAATGGCCGGACGGGGTAAGATAACAGAGAGCCGCGACGGCCGATCGTTGGCCCGACTGAGCTAGGCGCGGAGCAGCTGAAACTTTTCTAGGTTAATTAGAATTTACCTCGCAGCTCTCGTAGCGGACTTCGGTCGAAACCGAGTGTTCAGCTGACTACCGTCAAGCGAACAAACTATATACACTTCATTAACGATTTGCTCGCCCCAAGACAGAATTATTACGTTAAGTGCTTATCGCGCACTGCAATGTGACTTAGGAAATCCTTCTGTCCACAGATCCTCTACTGAAATGTCTTAGATAAGTACTTTCGTGCCAAGCGGCTCGTATAAAGTAATGAAGCAGTGAACTTCAGAAAATGCTAGACTAAAGAATATTATTTAAACAAAAAAATGCGGAATAAATTGCCAAAAATGTTTAAACTTGGCATTAATCAGGATATAATAAACTCCAACAAATATAATTATTTAGGCTATCCACTAATTTTGACTACAAGTGTATGCATTTGACTACATCTTTTATTTTGGTAATCATATTACCATGTTTTTTTTACTAATTAATTATTTGATTTTTACATTAATTCTGTATCGTGAACTTGGGTTCATGAAAACTGTATTGGCTGATCTATATAATGTCGTGTATTTCTTTAGCAACAAATTCAATAGAATTCTTAAACAATTTCGATTTTAAATAACATCAAAACCGATTTCCAATTTATCATTGATCACAAAACATTGCTGTAAATAAATACTTAAGTATTATTTTCGTGAAATATCTTTATTGGTCGATTTTTCCTGTCTCCTACTCGCTAGAGGAACACTGTGAAATATGACCTGCCTCCCCTTTTTTTTATTGGTAGTGCTCTGTCTCCCACCCCTACATTATATTCGCCGTTCTCACACTCAGACTGGACAAGCTCTTATGTCACCAAAGCTTCAATTTCGCCTCACGAACAATATGTGTGGTAGTGACAGCTAATATAACGATTGATATTTGCTCGTGCGATAACATATAACCGCGCATTAAATCTCATTTTCTCGACAGCTGTTTCTCTTTTATTATAACAAAACAAAAAAAAAAAACCATTTTTGAAGTGTAGGCAAATATGCAAATTAGCAAGCCACTAAATCCGAGATCTCATCCAGCCTGACAGTGAAAGCGTTAAATAAAACTTTGATTTTAGCCTGCCTTTATAAACAAACAGTTTCATGATTAATGTGCGTTGTTTTAGTAAGTTTAGTCGTTCTATATTTTCCCTGGTGTTGAAAACTGATTTGTCCCATAATGCAACACAAGCCACGCACGCACCTGCGCATGGAAGCTCAACAGAATCAATCAATCAATCAAATAGCGAAAGTTGTAACACAGTAAAGCGTCCTGAAGCTTGGCAAAAGCTTTTACTAAACAAAGCGTTTCGTCGCCAGCTAATTGTCTGTTTTATCCCTTTGTTTATTTTACCCACCAGAATAGACATAAATGAGAGCGGAAAGTCAAGTCACCAAATGGGAACAGCCGTCGGGCGTGTACGTGTTTGGTGGTGAGCTATTTGGGCGGAGCGATATTTCGGGACTTGAATGGGAAGAAATGCGACAAATACGTGAAAGAAGTCCCCGGAACAGCAGTAATTAAATCTACAGAATAAATAAGTTTTTTAAATACCAATTAGCGCTTAAAGACTGCTGCACGTATTATCAGTCCGTTTGATTCATTTAGACCTCTAGTTTATTGCTTTTTTAAAACCATATCTGAATTATTATATTACACTTGATGAAGTCACGTCGCATCTTCATGTGGATGCACGGCAATGCGTTAGCAAGACGAGAAGAATCACCAAAATAACATTATAGCTAACACAAACAAATACCAAAAACACTAGAATTCACTTTAAGTTTGTTTACCTTTATTCTCGCCTTTCTAGAATTTGTTGATCTTTTTATGGAAGGTAATTATGTATATTTATTTATTCTTTAATTTATTCTCTCTCTTTTTTTTCTCGTAAAGGTCACGTGAATTTAGCGCTTTGTTATACCATTGACCCACCATCTATGGCTGAAGGTAATAAGAACAATGGAAAGGCCTTTTATTAAATAGATGATGAGTATTTCGTTAGCAATTTGGCAGTGTCTAATTTGAATGCTTCCCTGCTAAAAGAAATATTTCATTTTTTTTCTTTCTTTTACTGTTTTGTCGATGGCACGTGACATGTTTAAGCTTTTTATGTCTACTTTTGTTTTGTCCTGCCATGGCAACAGTTGATAGCATTTTCAAGTAGTCTCAGCATTAAACCTTGACATTTATTAGGTTTGCGAAGGAATCGAAACACTTTCCAGCCGCATCACGACACTCGCACGAAGAGAAATCTCTATGTAATTGAAAACTATTAACATTTTACGCTACCACGGCAGGTAAACTACTTGTAGGCTTGGTACTATTCCAGAACCAAATTTTCACTAGTAACTTACCTGAACTTTCATGTTGTTGTTTTTTTTAAAATAGTTTACCTCCAGAAAATCACATTTAAAGTAATATTTAATATTTTATTATTTGTTAGTAGTGTTTTTGGGATGGCGATAAGGTATTTAACAATTCACCTTGTTTCCGACCCCAGTCCCGATCGGTCAAAATTAATACTAACATATTTTATTGGTATAACTTTATCTGCTTAATTAATCATTGCTGAAACATTAAAAACTAACTAAATAAAACGAAACACCTTATTAACCTAACATAAACAATAAGATATAAACAAAAGGAGGTAATTTATTTTACAAAAACACAATCGGAAAAGAGGTTTTGTTGTTGATTTTAGATAAATCTTGAAAATCCATGTTTTAGTCTCTTGAGTGCGGAGAGAGAGATCAATCGTGACAGATATTCTCTTAGTAATCGCTCAGTTTCCACCTGAAAACAAAAACACCTGCCGTGTCCTTTTGTCATTGCTGTTGTACAATCGACAAACGCCTACTTCTTCCATTATCGCTATAATATATATTACTGGTCACTCCGTTATTTTGTTACGTAGTGTATATGAACATGAATAGAAACCATCAGTTTCTTTGCAAAATGAAAGGAACGACTTCATAAAAGTAGATTATATCTGAGGATAAAATGAAATTGTATACTTTAATTGCAATGTAATACCATATTTTTTTAATAAATCGTTTCTTTTTTATTAAAAAATAATAGGTATGTGACAGGTTAGACATATGATAGTGACACAACAAAAACTATTGAAGTAAGCCTGATGAAAAAAGAATTGTATGGTATTTCCCAAACTTACTAACGTACATTAGCTTTTGTTTGTGTGATTTCCGGTAGAACAAAGGACTTGTACGGGGTTGGGGATATTTAAACTAGAATGTAGTATGAAGAATAAAACAGTTGCTGTATCAATTGCCACAAACTGAAGTAATTTTAAAAGGTACGCAAAAAAATCCATCTCAGCTCAGCATGTGCTGAAAAAATTCGACACCCTTACGTTACTTTTACTGACATTCCAATGAAGGTGGACAGCTTTATAATTGGCATTTATTAATAAATATGCATTTTCATTTGCTGATAAAGATTGACTTTGCATGGTATTTAACGCCATTTCCTGATGAAGACTCACAAATCTCTTTATGAATTACTGATAAAAGTAGATAGATTTAAGTGACATCTACTAGTAAGCGTAGACTTTAAATGGCATTTAATGACACATGAACAAGAACAACTGGGATTCCACTGGTTACTTTACTGGAGTATTAGAGCCCGAGTTCGACCCCGTTCGTGGTTGCCTCGTTTTGGCGTATCTTCGTGGTTGGTCTCTTCTCGCTATACTTCATCGGGCGGCTGCACGAGTTTCTTTCGAATGCTCTGGTTTTCTCCCACATCTAAAATGAAGAGTTATAATTGGCTTTTCGTGCCGAGTTCCTGGTGGTGCAAGATCGGTAACGCTCTCTAGCGGATAGCCACGGCACTATGCCTTTGTTAATGTAGAGAGATTATCTTCTCTTTTGAGAATGGTGTACAACACGACAAAAGCATAACATTTAATGATAAAGATGGGAAGCTTCGCACTAGTTTTACTGCCACTTTGGCGTGGTTCTCGTTATCCCGAACGAGTCTAATTTTACTCTCATAAGTCTTTGAAGCCTATTGCTTGGGTTTCGGATGAAATCGAGAGCCAATGAAATCTAGATCAAAGTACAGTTTGCTTTTTTACGGCTCTATAATCCTTAAAGAGGAAGACAAGAAAGTTGGTGCAGTGGATACCAGGACACTGTGAAGTTATAGGAAATGAGATTGCCGGAAATCGTTCTCGGCTTTGGAAGCCATGATAATCAACTACAACTTGAAACTACCTGCATTGAGACAAGTGTCTGATAAAAGGCGCTGACAAGTCCATTCAGAGCAAAACTTGTGGAGGAAACAGAATGATAAACAGACAACAGAAAGTGACTATAAATCAAGTTCGTGAGAAGTCCTCATTGCATCACCTAAGGCGATTCAAGATGTGCACAGCGGATGCTTCATTAGACCAGATGCTTTGGGTGAAAACTGGGGACGAACATCCTTGTCATGTCTTGCTGTAAAGCTACTAATAGGGAGAACAATAACAACAACTGACATTTAATGATGAAAATCAACAAGTATAATGACATTTATTGGGCAATATATAATATTTACTAGCACGTTGAAGCTGGATTTTGTCCGGATGAAAAGTGTTTCTATGGCCGCAAAAGGAAATAGAGGTGCAGCTACAAGTAAAGAAATAATACTACCTATTGAGAACTATGCCATATATTTAGGAGCATACTCTTCCAAGGGTTAAAACCTCACTCCTTAAAGAGTTAATGTCGCAGTGCGTAGCTGATAAAAAATATATGTGATTTTCATACTGGTAATAAGTTTATATTATTGGTATAGAATAAAACTATAATCCGACGAATCATTATACTATAAGTTGAAATTATCCTTTAAATAATAAAACGTTTATAAAATAAGGTAAATATGTTAATTTTTAAAATACGAAAATTAAATTTTATTGTTAGTTTAAGAAAATGTTGAAAGAGACAATTGAAAATCTTAAGGATATATTGTAAATAATTATCCAAAAGTACAACGCACAAATTATGACTAGTTGTAACTGATAATAAGTACGTATATAATACAGACTCAATGCATTATTTAAAATATTGCACAAAAACAAAATTTAGAGCATGACCGGTTGTTTCCACGCCGGCCCCTATGGGTAACTACTTTGGAATGTTGTTTTTAATGCTCTAGCACTTTCAACAGTTTCATGCAAGATGTTTTGGGCTGCCCTTTGACTTTCTTCTCAGAAGACATAACCACGTCAAAGATTTTCATCTCCAGGACTTTGTACAGGCCAAGGCATCTTTGAGGTGTCACTGCTAACTGGATATATATATATCGTGCTGGTTTAAATGGTTTTAAAAGACAACTGGGCGCCTAGGTTTTTGCTATACTTGCTGAAATAGGTAAATCGTAGACCTCAGTGAACTTTGGTCGCGAATTCATTTGTTAACTGAACAGGTCAGGCCAACCGTTTAAAGAGAGACAAAATAACATTGGTAGCGCCGTCTTCGCTTGCTGCAGAAATAGCATTAACAAAGGGGGGAGATTTTGCCCATCTTCGTATGAACCGTGTTACTGTGGATGAAATTCACCTACCGTCTGTGTCGCTTAACCCTTTAAATGTCAAGACGGCTGCGAGAGCCATTAGTTTTTGTTGGCCCGTAGGGCAGACGTGTTACACACGAAAAACACCTGCTTTATCTAGAAGATCAGCGCCGTTGTACCTTCTTGGTTTTTTCTTTTAAACTACATCTTTAAAAAAAATGTTTTAATAACTCACGATAGCTTAAAGACTAAGCTTTTGCACAGATTCCATTGACGGACACTAGACAACAACCCCTTCTTCACCTGTACTCTACTTGTGTGGAGTGGAGGGGTGATAACTGTTTTTAAAATGATATTTATATTATATTAAATAACAGCCAAATGCCGTGTGCAAAATATGAAAATATATCTCTGGTGTCGGCACTCATCAACGGACAAGTAAAGCCCACATTTCCTCGGGTAGTAATCATTGTTGCTAACTCTATTGCAGGCTGAGTTGTTTAGAAACCAAAAATTGATGTAGTGGCCAAAATCGATGCTTCATCCGAAATAATCACGACATTTTAAATGGTTAAACATAATTTTTATTGCTTATTTTCCTTGTTAGAACGATATTCCTTATCCGAGGTCCCCTGACTCCTGGTTTATTAGTGGGTAGTCGCATCTCCACAGACACAAGGACGTTCAAGGGTTCGATTAAATTTAAATGCGTTCCAATGGTTGTAGCCACTACTGTAATAAGATTTTTTAAAGAATATTAACGATTTCTTGCGTATCTGTTGTAAACACATTCAGTTAGAAGACAAAAGTAACTCTATCTCTGAATGCGAAATCATATTATGGTTTCTTCTTGTTGTTGTTGTTGTTTTTAATGTTTAAACTTCTAAATTTCTTGTTTTGAATATTAGAATAAAAGTTTGTTTGTTTATTAAGTATTGCGAGTTAAATGTAACTTAGATTTTGAATTTATTCCGGGCTGAAACTTCAAAACATTACCCTGGAAGCAGTCAGCTGGCGGAATCGGTCTATAGAAGACATTTTGGAACTATTATGAAAACTTCTTTCTTTTTTTTTTAATTTCCCGACTTGTAATCGACCGTGTTAGTTTTTACAAGTCGTTGTATTTTTTTTCTCCCCCCATTCGGCGCGATTTCTTTTCTTTCTCAGCAAGACGAACATGTGGTCATCTGCTGAACGTTTCCCCCAAAGACGTAGAAGAAGGAACACAGAGGGAACGAATTTCTTTTCTTGTTGATTTCACGCATCGTGACAAATAAAAATGCAGTGGCGTTGTTGACATTCCTCGAACATCCAGTTGCTTGTTTGTTTCGTTTTTCTAGGGGTGGGGAGGAGAAAAATGTGTAAAGGCAGATTGAGTTTATCCAAGGTCGTTGGCACTGTTCAACAACTGCTTTTCTGAACGGAGGGGCGGGGGGAGAGAGAGAGAGAGAGAGAGAGAGAGAGAGAGAGAGAGAGAGAGAAGAGAAGGAGAGAGATGACGTTAGTTCAGAGAGAGAGAGGGAGAGAGAGAGAGAGAGAGAAGAGAGAGAGAGAGATGATGTTAGTTCAGAGAGAGAGAGGAGAGAGAGGAGGAGAGAGAGATGATGAGTTCGAGAGCGAGAGCGAGATGCGTTAAGTTCAGGAGAGAGAGGGAGAGAGAGAAGAAGAGAGCGAGAGAGATGATGTTAGTTCCGAGAGAGAGAAGAGCTTGCCGTTGTTCAGAGAGAGAGCCGCGAGAGTGAGCGACGTTAGTTCAGAGAGAGAGAGAGAGATGATGTAGTTTGTTCCTGCGAGTCGCGAGCGAGAGAGATGCTACGTTGACGTTCGTTCCGCGAGAGAGAGAGAGAGGATGACGTTCGTTCACGAGAGCGAGAGAGGGCGCGGCGAGCGGCGCGAGCGCGAGCGCGCTGACGTTCGTTCAGAGAGAGAGCGCGAGAGAGATGACGTTAGTTCAGCGAGAGAGGGCGAGCGAGCGCGAGCTGACGTTAGTTCCGCAGAGCGACGCGCTGGCCGTTAGTTTCAGCGAGGAGAGAGAGAGAGATGGTGAGTCGTTAGTTCAGCGAGAGAGACAGAGAGGAGATGACGTAGTTCAGAGAGAGACGAGAGAGAGTGACGTTAGTTCAGAGAGAGTGAGAGAGAGATGATGACGTAGTTCAGAGAGAGTGGAAGAGAGAGAGAGAGAGAGAGAGAGAGAAAGAGAAGAGAGATGACGTTAGTTCAGAGAGAGAGACAGAAGAGCTGACGTTAGTTCAGAGAGAGAGAGAGAGAACGAGAGAGAGATGACGTTATTTCAGCGAGAGAGAGAAGAGAGATGTCGTTAGTTCAGAGAGAGAGAGAGATGACGTTAGTACAGAGAGAGAGAGATATGACGTTAGTTCAGAGAGAGAGAGAGAGAGAGAGAGAGAGAGATGACGTTAGTTCAGAGAGAGAGAGAGGATGACGTTAGTTCAGCGAGAGAGAGAGAGAGATGTCGTTAGTTCAGAGGAGAGAGAGAGATGAGACGTTAGTACAGAGAGAGAGAGAGAGCTGACGTTGTTCAAGAGAGAGAGAAGAGATGACGTTAGTTCAGCGAGAGAGAGAGAGAGATGACGTTAGTACAGAGAGAGAGAGAGAGAGAGAGAGAGAGAGATGACGTTTGTACAGAGAGAGAGAGAAGATGAGTTAGTTCAGAGAGCGAGAGAGAAATGAAAAAGTGAGATCAAAACAAATTCCACACGGTTTTAGTTAGTTCGGTTTTGCTGAAAAATTACAATGCACTTCGGTATTTGTCTGGGATGATCATGGTTTTAATAACCGCCAATTCCAGCTGATAAATGATTTTCGTTTCAGCCAGTGCCGATTGGTGGGGTATTAGAAAAACAAAAGAAACGATTAGAAACTGGACGAGACAAAGGAATATCTCGGGCAGGCGGAACGTGCGAAAGTCAGAGCGGTTTAGAAAAATCCAGACAAAACTAAAATAAATTTATATGATTGAATGAATTAATTTTAAAAAGATGCAGCTCACGATGGTTGGAAGTCGGCTTTTCCACGTGCGTTACTTTAACTGAATTTGAGGTCGCTTAATCAGCGGAACTCGGTGTACACCCAGACAGGAGAATGGGACTGCAGAAGGCAGACCTTTGTATGTATCCATCATTCTTTCACTGGAACCCCCCCAAAATAATAATAATAATAAATATAATAATAATAATAATAATAATAATAATAATAATAATAATAATAAAAAAAGTGTTCAGTGAATACAGACCTGATTCTCTGTAAATAAACAACCAGAAGAGAATCTGAGGCGCCTGTATCGCGTTTTGACGCCACTTAACCCTTGTTGCACAACACCTAGGCCCTTTATTTCCCCGAAACAGACTTTCCAGAAAGTAATCATTGCTAAGAACGTGCGATTCTTTATTCTGAAATGTCGACTTCTGCGCAGGTTATCGTGGGCATCTTCCTCGACAACGCTGTTCCGCCCCGACGGGCTGACATCGTCGCCTTCCACGATCTTCATTCCGCAGCATCAGGCATTTCCAGCGACAGATCGCGCGTCCGTGCAGACTGAAAAGTCTTCTTCTTCTTCTTCTTCTTCCTCCCCGCAACTTTGATACTCGCTAATTCGTAAAACAGCCAGCATAGTTCGAACCGTTTCTATTAGGGACGATCTGTTTAACTTTTCTATCGATCTGCATTGGCTACAGGTCTCAGACGAGTCCGCGCCCTCTCCAACCCGTCCTGCACCTCTGTACCTGTGATGGACACGGAGAAGAAATCCAGTTACAGCATCCGTGCCCTGCCGGCCGCTCCGCTGTTCTCCGGCTGATGACTCTCATCTCTTCCGCTAGGGATTAACTGAAACCAGAGAGTTGGCTCAGTGGGCAACGAAATATTCAATTCTTGTCGAAACATAAGAAACGAGGAAATTGTATCTGTTTAGATGAAACTGGATAAATCGTTGACATTTTATTTCTTTAAATTACGTTTCTGGTTGACGTTTAATTATGATTACTTTGTATCGTTTCCACATTTTGTGGTGTCTTTGTCTTGATAAGAATATACATCATTCTCAGTTATTTTTGCGTACCGGTTGCCCACGATGATGCTGTGCGGTATAGATGGTCAAGTACCTGCATCCGAATAGTACAAAGAGATGGAGAGTCATCCGGTCTCAAGCGACACTTACGTTCTTAAAGTCATTACAGGAAGGTATTTCTAAGGAAATAGCCATTATCGTTGAGCGTAATCCTTATCGACATCTTTCATCGGTAAGATGGATTTGATATAAAGTTCTTTTAACCTATACTCTAGTTTCCTTTCTAAGTGCCAACAATATCTGGTTTGTATGTTTGTTTGTTTTTCCGACTTTACATCTTTTATATATTCCAACCCGATAACTTTCCGCCTCTCAGATGCTCCGCGTATTTCCCGTGTGGGGTTCTTACGTTGAAATTCGCAGTCGGATTACTTTGATTCCTGGACACTAACAATGGTACGTTTAGACTTGTAGAAAAGCCTCAAGGACCGAAAGAATATCACTCATTAACTGTTCGGGCGAAACGTAAATGTTTTCTATTAAATAAACAGAAAGAGCGTTCTCGGATATTTTGGGATGGGTGTTTGTAATTAAAATTGCAATGCACTAGGGTCCGCTTATATTTACAAAAGGGAGAGAAATCCTCTTACCAATGAAAGTAGATTTATTTAAAACGAAACTGAAAAAAGAGATTTAGAATGTAACCAGACTGTCTATTATCGTCATTGTTGAAACGAGGAAATTCGGACGTCTAATCTAACTAAGGTTCTATTTACCATAAATGTCAGTTGTAGCCTGAATTTTTTTTTTTTTTTAAATCGTATAATTAATCTTGTCCCACATTTTAGATGCCTTAGGAAAATAAATAAAATACACATCGTTGGCATTCCTGTAAAGAAAAGAAGAAAAAAAAACCGAGTTACTTCCCTTGTCGAAAATTATATTTTTAGGAAATACAAGTGAAATAACTGAACTATTATTTGTAGGATCGGATGATTTTGTTTTGATTTTAGTTTTATTTACTTATAGTTCGACGAATTAAGATTAAAAGATTCGTGTACTATGGATTTTTCACTAGGCTACCATTTTTTTATGTTTGTTTTAAATTTGTATGCCAATGGCACTGTTCTTAAGAAGAGTTAGTGCCGACTTGGAGAGCATCTTGTCATTGAGAGATTCATCTCGTGGAGTATTGGACGGCCGAGTCCTGTGCCTGACGGTTAGGCTGTAGGACTGTAATCGCTGGAGGAGCTTTAATGGCTTCTGCCTGTCTATTGGTCTAGAAACTATATTTAAAGTACATATGCTACCCCAACACCAAAAATACAACTTCGTAGTTAAAGTTTGGCAGCGTATTTTCATTTTTTTAAATATATATATGCATTACTAATAAAAAATAATAATAATAACAATAACAATACTTTGAAAGGCGAAAAGCAAAAGGAAATATTCAGGTATTTCAAGTGATGGTGATAAGTAAAATATATTGCTTTATTCTTATAAACCGATGCAGAAATTGTGTACCTAGAAATATATTATTGATGAAATAATGATTAAATTTACTGGAATTTAATAATAAAGGCGAATTTATTTGTAATTTGCAGACATTAAAGCTGTTTTTGCTGAGTTTTCCAAATGAAATTAAGGACGAATGCCTTTTTAAATAGACGTAATTTTGTTAATTAAAAATAGTTTCTCTTAAATTTCATTTAAAATATGCTTTTCCTTGTAATAGATCCAATACTATATTTAAATTATAATTATAAGGGATTTCAAATAAAACCTGGCAAAAAAATAGAATCGTCATAATGGTATCCGGCCTGGTTTTATTTGAACGTCCCTGGTAGATTCTCTGTAGACGTGTACAATATTTGTAAGTATAGATAACAGATATCTTGATTGATTTAAATAAGTTTCGCTTTCAGTTTTTTTTTTACCAAACCTTTGGTTAGTTAATTCGAAAATAATACAGCGTACCTTCGGGGGTTCTTGTCTCATTTAAAATTCAGTGTTTGGCAACAAGATGACTAATCACAGAATAGTAGTAACTCATGCCAAGTTGCCTTCCTGTATATTTTCAGGAAAGATGAGTGTTTTCTGTTCCACTTATCTGTTTTTCTGAGTTTCTTTGTACCTAGCGTCTCTGCGCCACCATGCTTATACATACCAGCAGTTTCAGACACGAAACACTCCGAATGCACCCGATTCTGACGGGTACAGATGGCGCTGTATTTATTCCACCTTCATGGCCGATCACAACAGGTTGAAAACCGGAATACCGAAGCTTCGAGACATGGTTGTGATCAGCGCCACAACTTGCGTGTACTTGTTAAATATTTAATAATGGTTATTAGTAATGATTATGTTCATGATAACTGTTCTTACTGAAAACTGCCAGAATAACTGGAGCTAAGATAATAGAAAAATCTACTCATTAACTTGCGTTGGTGATCTCTGGCCGAGAAGGTATGTCGATACTATATTTATATTGAGTACACCAAATTTAGTCCCTTTCTTTTACTTTGACAAACCCTTGGCGTTAAAACTTGATGTATTTAGTAAAAGAGTTGTCTCTTTGAAAAACCCAAAATATATCCTTCAGATAATTGCAGAAAAATTGTTCCTGCAATACGGCAAAAAGAGTGTCTGAAAAGCTTTTAGATTCTGAACACATCCAACCGGCGAGTATTATCTAAAAAAAAATAAACACTTTTTTTTGTATTAATTAAAAAAATTCTTGTTTTGAATGAATTTAAATATGAGCTCTCTCTCCCCCCCCCTCTTCTGCGACACCAATTACCATTTATCAGCGTGTTGTCCACGAAGGCAATATAATAACTGTTCGTTCTAGAGTCACCCATAACTATTTAGGCTCCCGGCTTCCCTGTTGGCTCAGAGAAACACGATCTTCCATTCACATGTCGAGTTTCTCATAATTTTCTCTCAGTCAACTTGAAAAGACGAGGATCTGCTGAAAATTTCACTAAGTACTTCTGTTCTAAGCAAGTTGAACGGTAACATTATATGCATATTTGAATACCTCGTTCCTCGCATTCTACGTTACTATAGTTGATATCCTGTCTCCCCCTTATCAACATTTCATCTAAATTTTAGATTAACCCATTTTGTCATAATTTATATGTAGACTTGTGTATATACAATAAAAATAGTTGTGTAAGTAGGCTATTTAACTGAGAGGTCTTCTATATGTCAAAAAAAAGATGTTTAAAAAACCGACCAACCTTAAAACCTAAAAAGGTTAGAATATATATATTCACATATTAAATTAGTTTCATGTCATTTGAGATTGTTTGTCAGCTGTGGCCTCAGCTAACGTAGTAGACACCATGATGGATAATCTACAGACAGTAATGGTAGTATGATAAAAATAACTAAAAAAGACAAAATTTATGGAGCAAATTGATTTTGCTTACCAATCTGAAGACGGAGTTTTTATTACACAGACAAAATCTAAAGTATGCATCTAACTTAGTATAACAATATTCGCGAGGTTAGAAGTGGACTATATATTGAATAAAATGGGGTTCCATAAAGAAAGTCTTTCCACGAACATTAATGAGCAAATAAACGAACGCATACGTCAAAAGGGCTTATCAGAATAGGGGCATTTTTAAATACTGTATCTAGTGATGGGCTTCGCAAATATTTTCTGATCATTATTAATAATTGAACATTTTGATCTATTGGTATCTGTTTTGAACTGTTTTGTTGCATTTTTCTTACGAATATTAAGCGTAGTGCTCCCATTACTATTTATTCTGCAGTTAGTATTACAAAGTCTGCTTCTGCATTCTGTCCCATTACCGTACGTACAACGTGTTGGATATCCAACTATTTCAGCCTTGTAAGGGTTAAATCGGATCAATGAACATCAAAATGAAATATTTTAAAGGAAAGTCAAATCTCTAACAAATACCAAAAAGTTTGATATTTATGCACCGTCAGGCGTTTAGCATTTCTCATTTATTTT
The DNA here is from genome assembly GCA_018389105.1 of Nautilus pompilius. Taxonomy (NCBI): domain Eukaryota; kingdom Metazoa; phylum Mollusca; class Cephalopoda; order Nautilida; family Nautilidae; genus Nautilus; species Nautilus pompilius. The sequence goes on along the minus strand of JACATO010000398.1, from coordinate 76,768 downwards.
TTAACGTCATGGGTCTCGTAACTTTGGATGCTTGAATATGCCGTTGCTCTCTTTTATTAAAAACACGTGCACATTATATGATGAGTACCCGCGAACTAATGATACTTTCTGAAGTTTCAGCCACCCACTTACCAAGTAGCTAAATCAGTCTGCTTGTAGGGCTTTTTCGTGACACTTGAAAGAATCGTTTTGGCACCAGCGGAAAGAACTGCGTGTGGTTGTGAATGTATTTCCAACTTTTCTCTCTAAGATTATTAACTGAATATACTCTTATTTTTTTAATAACGTAGTCGTTTTAATTATTTAAACAGAACCCGAAAGCTTTCAAGAAAAACCCTAATTTCTATAAAATCTTATCTACTAATTACAAAGGGTTTTTTTTTTTTCTTGCTATGTCCTTCTTTATAAAATCTGACAAGTGTTTTAAGGAAGATAAACATGTTTATGGCCATCGGTGATATTCCTTTTAAAACTCCGACAAAAGAGGGTCAAAGAAACTCGATCCTACCACTGACAGCGACGGCTCGCAAATTCCCTTTCTTGTATTCCTATTTATTATGGAACCATTTCTGCTGGGAACTATGCTGAGAAAAGACAGATGCATAATGCAAAACAACATTTTAAAAAAGGGGGTCTGCTTGGTGAAAATTCGTTTTGACTCGCTGTCTTTTCGATGGGGTCACCGTCTTCAGTTCGAAGCCATAACTGAGATTAGAAACACCGCCTTCTTTTTCAAGCAAGATTCTGCACGCAAAATTTTTTAGACTAAGATGGTTCATGTATATTAAAGGAAAGCATCTTATATTCCAATAATAAATTTTAAAAGCAGTACGTACGAGGATTGCACTAACGTGATGAACCCTGAGTTGCTACATTGGACAAAGCAGCGATTTTATTCACACAGAGTATAATGTCGCCGTCTCCACTCATTAGCATCAGCAGCAACATCGTTATTTCGCATGGCAGCATGGTAGTTATTGCGAGGGCAGTGCCCCCTTTAAATGATTTCTTAACGTGTCTGTTATCCACTAACTTAAGTTACTATTCGTGAGTGACACAAAGGAACTTTGATATAAACCAAAATCAAACGAGTTAAAGATTTTGCATTAAAGCAGGTTGTCAAGCTTTTGATCAGGATTTGGAAAACTTGCTAACAAAGCTATTGCACTGGCATTTGAGACACCAGATACTTGCGGCAACACTGAGATTATCTAGTAAGTAAATGTTATTGCAATATTATAGGTCATCTGGTACACACTACATCTTGCAAGTTATTCATAATTTTTTAACATATTTAAGCCAAGAAATTGGGCAATATTACGTTAATTCATAAAAAGAAAGCGAATTACATAGAAAACAATTAAGGTGATCTAAATATCTTTTTAGCTGAACTTGATGATGTAACAAGTAGAAAGGATCGATAGATAAGTGTATAATGAGCTGTAATGAAAGTCGTGTGTTCCAGTGTTTCTCTCTCATTGTAAAATCTTTTAACATGCATCTTGTTTCATAATGTTGTAGTTTAAATATTGAAAAATAATTACAATTTTAACTATGTAATAGTTTTACTTAATCTAATCATACATTATTATCTGAAAAAATTCGTAAGTCGAAGTTAGGTTTTCTGGAATTTACGATGACTTTATTGCGGACGTTTCTTTGTAGATCTCAGTTTATAATTTGCATAATTTTTTGACAGTGTATAATAAAAGAAATGTCGTTGCGATTTTCTTTTGTCTTCTTTTTTTTAAAATTATTTATCTTTTTCAATTTTTTTTTTTTTACTTATTCATTTCCAACAAAGCGGCATTCCACTTAACCTAAATGCGGAGGACGATCAACCGTAGACGGATAAATCAAGTTTAAAGACAGATTTAATTTTCCGCATCAAAGAAACTTTTGAAACAGCGAAGGTGGGTTACTGGTTTTGGGCTATGCGGATACACCGACCGATGATGATCAGGGCAGGGTGATACTGTTCACTGTCATCTACGTAGTGAGAACCCAAACTGTCGAGCCCCACTCTTCTTTTTTTTTTTTTGTTATTTCAAGAGAAAATAATATGTCTGGTAACAGTTGTTATAATGACTAACTGGGGTACCACCCGGCGCTGGGGGGCTGTGGGCAGCGGAATAATGGCTTTAGGCCAACGTACGGTAGCTTAACACTTCGTCCTGATTCTGAAGTAATACCTACACCCAGAATTTTTGGGCCCCTAGGGGGGGGATACGGTTTGGCCGTGAAAGAGTGACAGACACTTGAAAATATGTGTTAGACTGAGTATCTGCTTTGAGCATCCTATTCCCCTTAACCTGTGGAGGACACGCCAAATGCCAGGATGTCGTGTTGCAAATTGAAAGTAAAAGAATTTAAGAATTTTAATTTTCTCGAGAGTCGCCGTCTTTGGAATATCTGTATTGCAGTGCATCCTTTTACATGTAGAAAACGGGAGCAATAACTCGAAACGTCAGTCGAGCGCAGAAAACCGGAAGCGAAGAAAGTCGCGGAACATCCCGATGCTTACCGATGACGGCCCGTCCTAAGGGAGGCTACTGGTATTCTCATATTTTGACGAAACCCTCTGCCGAACGACTTGGTAGAGAATGGCTAAAGAAAGCACATCATTGGCTTGGTCAAAGATTAACTCTTTGGTTACCTGTGTCAGTCATTAAGGGTGATGTAATGATGAATTGTTATCCACTGCCAGCCGCCGCATCCATGAAAACGAGCACTCTTCGCGATATGCTAATCCGATGCTTAGAGAATTAGAAATAGAATGTGCAAAATATAGATTCTGATTATTATTTTTTTCTAATTAGCGAATTAACTTATTGATTTTTTCATCATTATGTTAAGTATAAACGAGATATAAAAAAAATATTATAATAAATACAGCGGTAGAAATGTTATTGTCAGACTCACGCATTTTTTTCACTTCAGTGTACGTGCCACAGTCTAAAGATGTCTGTCTCTCGTTTCATCTCCTGTCTGAACATCTAGAAGAGCGTCCTCAAGTCGCTATGGAAGAACGGAGATATTACATTCCAGGTGGCTGTAAAATGAGCTCTATCAATGAAACAGGTTTTCAGAAAAATGACCTTATATATGATACGAAACGATTTATGAGTGGAGTCGTAAAACATGATTACTTTTTAAATACCTATATAATTTACAGTTTGTGCAATGATTTTCATTTTATTATTTCATATAAGTTTGAGTGATGCTGATGGTCTATATTATGCTACAGATGTAAAACGAGTGACACACACGATATAAAATACTTTTTCATGAAAATGCCGGTCAACTGAGCCAAAAGGCGAGCTCGTTGTTCCTTTGGAGTTTCTGTAAGCTCTTGTCAGCAGAGTTTCTGTTCGAGAGTCTGAACTACGATTAACGTAGCAGTGTTTATTTGGAGAGCAAGTAACGATGTGAGCATGAAAACACAATGAGCTAACCCTGTGGACATTATTCACTACAGATATATCGACTGTAATGGCTTTGTGGAGATTGCAGCGGTGCAGTAGTGGCCGAAATTATTGCGTATCAGTTTAAAGCTCAATATTCAGCCCTGTTCGTGTTAGATACAAGGTATAAATTCGCTTTTTCGAAAAAAAATCCCGTCTGAATGGCCGTCTGTGTTTGAAAACTAACGAGAAAAACATTCTGGTACATCCCTTTAATGTCTTGTTGATTCAGTGTTTCAGTTTAACATGTTGATAAAATGTTATTTAATCATATCTATAAGTATGTGGGGAAGATTTGTTCAAGAATGTGCACTCTTTGAGCGTTACTAAATAAATGCTGATCCACAAAGGTTTTATGGAAAATAGTATTTAAACAACAATAAACACATCCAAGTTCAATATAAAGCCAACGTTTTGCGCTGCAGAAATGAATATTTTGAAGTACCGTGAGTTAATTTGCAGTAAATTTAGACGTTTCTATTTTTGAATTGTACAAGTGGCTTGAGCTGGTTTCGAACCCACGACTCGTTAATAACCGCTGTGATATGATATACAGTAAATATACCCGTAATGGATTATACGATGTCAGCAGCTGTACCACTGGATGAGAGTGGTTCTTTCTCCTGCTCATTTCTTTTTGAGGTATCAGTTTATAGTAATCTTATTTTTCTGTTTTTAATGATGATGATAGCTGTTCTATCTCACATTTGTGTGTACTGGGGGGAGATGATGATTAGTATTATTATTATTATTAATAGTAGTAGTAGTATACACTGTGTACTGGTGGGATTATTATTATTATTATTATTATTATTATTATTATTAGTAGTATTAGTAGTAGTAGTAGTAGTAGTAGTAGTAGTAGTAGTAGTAGTAGTAGTAGTAGTAGTATACACATATTGAGCAAGAAATATTTATAATATTGCCTCTGCCTTTAACCGCAGGAATAAGTGATAATTCGGAAACAAACCAAACCAACGAAAAGTAGCATAACCCCCTACTTTCTAACATAAATATTTGCACCATGAGTCGCGATTTAAATTTCGTCTGTTTAACGTAATGAAATGACAGCTTCTTTCTTTTCTAACTGTCAAACGAGAACAATAAGATTTCCTACCTGCATACCTGACAGCTGATATGTTCCTCTTTTGTTCCCTGTATTTTTGCTTATCCTTCATACTGTAAAAATTAATTGCGTTTTTATTCTTTTTTTTTCCCTATAGACGAATATCTTCATTTCAATCCTGATCGGTTCTTACAGGGCAATTTTCTGTTGACAACGGGTGTGTGTGATGTACTTCCTTTAGGGGCCAGGTTGACCCATCAGTCCGTATTCATAGACCTGACATTTTAATTAAGATCCGTCAAAAACGACAGCCTGTGCTTGTTTATCTTACAACTTATATAATGTGAAATATGCAGCACAGATCATTATTTTGGCAGCAACTTAAGGTGGTAGCATCCCCAGATTTTACTGAAAAATCGTGAAAATGTGAGAAAGCTTCAACCATCCTAGAACTCGTTTCTGGAACTGTTTCTTTAAATCAATGTTACTTTCCCCATAAATTGGCCTTTCCCTTACACCGTGTGACATCTAACCCCAACCTGACAACGTATACTGGCTTCAAACAGTCGCAATTTGACGTATATTATGCAGTAGCTAACTCCAGCATTGGCAGGAAGGCATCAGTTTTGTTGCATGAAAAGCTTGGCCTGATTCCAGGCCGTTATACTGTTAAAGGTGGTACGGCGTGGGACAGGAAGCGGTTATTCACTGCGGGCTACAAAAAACCTAAAGAAGTTACGAAAACTCGCCGGAAGGTCATTGGAGTTCAGAAACAGGAAATATGAAAATAGTAAAAAAAAAAATTAAAAAAAATGGAGAATTGTATAGCGGCTGGGGATCTTTAAATTCAAATAGTGCTGCATGGGTTATATTTTACAGGAGTTTTTCATAGTTATTTTTTTCTAAAATCCATTTTCTAATTTCGTTTTTCAGGCTTCTCAGCTTTTCGATGCCCCGCGTACGTCTCTGCCTGGAGTGGAGATATCTGCGGAATGTTCGTGGTATGTGTAACACGGACGGCTGTGGTATGGGCTGGAAACTCCCTCAGGTGGGCTGTAGCATAGACGGGAACATCAAGGACAACCATTAAAATCAATTCGAAGTGGCGGTACTCTTTCGCGACATTCTCAAGTTTTCACATCAGCCTGAGAGAAAAACTTCTGTAAGCTCATACCACACAAGTAGTTTTAGCAAACAAACACAGAAGATCTCGCTTAAATAGGAGGAGCCAACATTGAGAAATAGCCGACTTTTTCTACTTTTCTGCCATTTCGAGTGGTTACCATGGCAACTAAATGTAATATTACCTGTGATTTTTTTTCTTTTAAGTTAACTGTAGCATTTCTATGTGGCAATATTTCTTTTTAACTTTGTGGTGCATACGTTGTTGTTTGTTTTTTTTCCCAAAATGTGTCCACCTTAACCGCTAACTAGCAGCAGTTTACTTCCGTAACAGAGAAGATTAAGCAATGAGAATTTAATTTACCATCTAGGCATGTGCAGCAGCTGACACTAGCTCGCCCAGACCTTTATTACTCAGAACAGGTTGGGCCACCGGCTCCTGTGATACGCGATGACCGTTCTTATTAATATAACCCTTTGTAACGACGAATCCGTATATCGCCCCAACTTCATGCGCCGCTGGTGAACCTCTAATTTCCTATCAGGATATCTTTCATCATCCTCCACGGAATCATCTTCCGGCCTGAGAGATCGTATCCTCGCAAACTCGGCATTTCGTTCCGGGTGGCAAACCTTTGTTGGTCACAGTAATTATTCTCCCTCTTTCCCGACCTGTGAATCCTTTGTGCTCAACAATGACTTGTTAAAATACTCAAATTACGTTTTCCTTTTGTTAAAAATGGCTTTTCTTTCTATTTTTCCCGTGTATAAACGAATTATCCCGCTTCTCGCCTTGTTTTCCGTTTCGTTCGTTCTTAACGCGCGCGTCCCCCTGACGGAAGATGGCGACACTGTTTCAGTCTACTGGCGTTTCCATTCCACGCCCCCTTTATTCGCTTGCGTGATCACCTCCCTTTGACTGCCGAGAAGTGCCGGGCGTTGAAATGGGCTGAAACTTATAACTGAGATGTGTAAGTAAAACCGTCCGACTTCTCGGGTGTTAGATGTGCAAACCCTGTTCTCTCTTTGACTTCGCGCTTTTTAAAGTGCAATTAAAAGTTAATTTGGCTCTTATGTAATTGAGATTTCCCTGACTCACGAATTGCGTATTTATGTTGAAGTGCATATGTATTAGCAAGGAAATTATGCCAGATTAAGAATTAAATAAATAACAGACCTTTTTAAACTTTAATAATAATAATAATAATAATAATAAGAATAATAATACCCTCCTCCTTTTTTTTCCCCAGTAAAATTAATCTTTATTAAACTGTACAGTAAATGTTATTCTAATCGACCTTAAAGAAGTTTTCAGGAACGTTTGGGACATTGATACGAAAGTGTAAATTCTTCTCAATTGTAAGGGGTCTTGATGGGTTTTTTGTTTTTTTAATCATGTAACGTTACACCAAATTGCTGTAGGACCCTCAGTGGTAAATCGCTGAGATCAGGGAGGGGAAGTCCGAGTCCGATTCCCTTGGTGTTCGGCGTAACTCGTTACCATCGGGCATTTCGGAGTTTCGGAGACTTTCGTTACGTCACCCACTCGGCGGCGATCGGTCTGAGCTGCTGCAGGGGAGGCAACCCCGCCAGTATTGTTACTCTCCGGATCAGTGCCACTTGGAAACGGACTTCACACCCTGCAATACCCTAATCTCCATTGGCCTGCAACACGTTCGAAAAGGTGCTGGACAAGACTATTCGTATATTTATTGCAATAACGGTGCCTTCATAAATGTTCGTTTTTAGCTTGACGTCTTTTGTATGTGAATAATTTAAATTTCGCCACATTTTTTGAGTTCCTTGAAGTCGGTGTTCGCCAACGATCCCTGAGATGGGTGTGTTTATGTGCGTCTCGGGTTCTGACGAGAATTACAACTCCTCGCTAAAGTAAAGACGACCCTTTTTCTGTCTATTGCTGTCCGGAAACCGGAACGGTTTCTTGTATCTCTAACTTGGTTAAAACGGTTTCTAACTTTAAAAAAGGGGGGGATAAAGATGAAACCTAGCCCAAAATGGACGCTTGTCTCTCAGCCCTTACAACGGGTGAGCCTGGAGTCTTATAGAGGCGTCGTGAACCCCAGAAAAAAATATTCTGGTTTCTAAGTACATTTCGTCAGGGTTAGTGAATCTCTAAAAGATTTGGGATCGCTCTATCCGCATTTTTTTTTACATATTTTATTAGTAAATCTTCTGGAGATGTGTTAACGGTATAGTTAGGGTAAAACAAGTGACGTCTCATCCTGTTGCCTAAGCGAATAATCCAGAGAACCGGAGAGTCTTCTTCTTTCGAAATATTAACATAAAAAAACAGTATTTTAAACTAATTTTTAATTATTCATATTTTATGTTTTCAAATTTTTGTTCCAAACGTACATGCGACCTAGGAAGTGCAAGTTCCTCTGCTGCTGCTGCTGTTCTTTTTCTTCTTCTAAGAGGACGGCAGAGTTCATTCTAGAGCTATTTTGCGTTTTTACATACACACTAAAGACCGTTGACAAAGAATTCAAGAAACTACAATTTTTTTAATTAAAAAAGAAAGGTTTTTCTTAAAGATGTTTAGTAAGAACTTCAGCACAGTTAGCATCGACTTTGTCGCTTTGAAGCTATACATCATATTTGAATGATTTCTTCTTTAAAAAATGAAGTAGAAAATCAACATTCGCGTCTCTTTCTTATTGGTACTTTGGCACTTTCGTTAATTATAATTATTCCAAATAACTTTTTAGCTTTTACACACGTATATAATTCCTGTTATTATCGCTTTATTCTACAGATATTATTCTGATTATTTTTTTTAAAAAATAAATAAGTTCATCTGGCTGCTTTAAGTTATTTAATGGTGAAAAAACGAGAATTGTTTCTTTAAAGTTTCTTTTTTTTCTGTTCTGATAATTTTTTTTGGAGGATAGAGAAAGATGTTTTATAAAATTGTTCAATAAATGTTCAGTTTTTGAAATTTTGCGAGATGTTTCAAGAAATACAAATACAGCCACCATTGTCGTCCACGGTGATAAAGATGTTTTGCATTACTTCTAGTGGTGCGCTGTAAGTTAACGGTATCTTCTCTTGTAAATAATTCAAGATTCTGCTCATTTCGTGTCATGCAGAAACACTGAATACGTTATAATTTGAGTGTATATCTGTGTGTGTTTGTGTAAGTTTCCTGGTATTAGGTCCGCCCACGCAGTTCTCTGATCTTTCATTAGTAGGACACCATATTTATTGTCATTGTCACGTGTTTGGAAATAAGAATTGTACGAAATAACTTCGCTCCTAAGCGTTCAGATTTATTTGATAAGATTTGCGTATTTATATAGACCTTATCGGATACCTGCACATACAAATATACATATACATTATATCATGTAAGCAAGCAAGAAACTGAAGATAAGCGAATTTGAAACCTTAGGGGAACCAATAGTAATGAAAATTAAACCATCAACAGGAAACGATACACTTAAAATCTCGATATAATCAGATCTCTCTCTTTTCACTTATGCTGCTTTCCTACCATTGCCGGTTAATTAGGCATATGAACTTGATTGCTTTTCTGACCGTAACATCAGCTCATCCAGAAGTGAGGGAAATTCTCAAAATTACGAAAATTATAACTAGTTACAACAAAACTGATTTATACGTCAGACTGGATGCAAATGAAACATTAACTAATTTTGTTCTTTTTTTTAGAGGGATTTCCTCTTGCAACTGTTAAACAAGTTTCCTCTCGATGACCCTAATTATCCGTTATTACTCTGAAGGTTTCTGCTCTGATGAGCCCCTTCTAGTCAGAACTACTTTGTTTCAAATTAAAGCTTAGATAACCCATTTTGTTTCGTGGCCACTGCGTGTTTCTTTTACTTGGTCTCTTCTCTATTCGCTGTTACTCCGCGAGTTTACGCTCGTGACCCCTTCTGGCGATTACTCAGCAATTTTTCTAGCTGAGAATTAATTCCCTTCACCTTACGATTACTTGTTAAGTTTCTCTTAGGTGAACCCGTCTAAATTCAGTTACTTTGCGAGTATAATCTCAGGTGGCCCCTTCTACTCTCTAGTAATCAGCAGTTCTGAGAAGACTTCACTTTTACTTGCATTCTAGATGGGGTTTCCTTTAAGACGACTCTTTCCACCTGCCATTGCCAAATAAGTTTAAAAGGCGTCTTTGTCTGATCCACCACGAGCATTCTCTTTTTAGACCCGGAACCTTAAACTATCTTCATCGCTGCCTGAACAGTTACTTTAATTTAATGTTGAACAATTTCAAACTTTTCGGCCCGAACTCTACACTGCTCACTTCATTCTAGCACCACTGCTTGCTTCTCAAAACTGGATGGTCTAAAATTCTTCGAAAAACTCTACTTACATTTCTGGCTAGATAAGCCGGCAACGGAAACGTTCGAGCCGCGGTCACTTCCTCGATCCGAATTTTCGCCGGGCTACCACCTTATTTCTAAAAAAAAACAATAAATACAGGAGAGGAGAGTCCTTTAGAATTCCGTATAAACGGAAAGAAACGGAAATCGGGTTTAAAAAAACTCTCCGTTTTCGTATGCTTCTGTTTTTTTTTAATTTTGATATTTGCACATCCTTTTAGTGAGATGCAGAGATTTTCTGTCAGTAAGTTTTCCTGGAATAGCTGATAAAGAAACATGCATGTGCGACTTCACATTTTAATCAGCGGCGTATCAGAGACTCGAGGAATCATAAAGCCGTCTCGACTGAGCTTTACTTACGATCTTTAGGCAGTTTCACTTGTAGACATCTTAATAAGCTAAAAACGTTATAGATAATAGAAAACTAGTTTTTTTTTACGTTAAGAAATGCCATACATTAATAGATACTCAAATACAGACCCCTTTTTGTGGAGTTGAATGTCTATTTATTTCATATTAAATATTAGAACAACATGAAATATATCCTGAGTTGAGCGTCTTCATACTCGAGACCCGCCATATTTTATTCACATGGGAACTCGATGGTTTTAATTTCTTTCAAGCGTTTATATAAACTGGGAAATAGACGTCGAAACAAGCCATTCTTTGTGCAATCGTGCCAAGACACCGTAGCCACTTGATGGTGGACTGCAACGCCCTCTGATGGAGTAAGAACTCGATGTCATTTCCTCCTAAGAACAAAAACCCGCATCCGCCAAAGGGATTTCGATTATTAAAGCTTAAGTCGGATTATCCCGGTATTTCGCGTTCTAAATAAAAAGATAATCCGAAGTAACCATTTGAAAACTTGGAAAATATTTTACCCTGTGACTGTGGAAATCGGACTTAGGAGTTTCTTTTGCCCCTGTTTTCTATGTATTGTTTAAAATTATATAAATTTTGCTTGTTTAAACGTTTTTGTTTTTTGTTTCCTTAACTTTAATTATTTTGCTACAAATACGTAATCTAACTTTTGCCGTGTTTCCCTTGTCGTTTGTAGCGATCCCGTGGTTTCTGTTGTACCTTTAGCATCTCTTTCCCGCCCACGCTTTATCCTTTTCTTAACCCGCATCACTTTTTCAGAGCGCCATCTGGAAGTAAAATAATCCGAATAACAGCTGATTTCACAGACTTTGGACGGGTCGCTCAGGGCCAGAAATAGAGATCAAGACGGCGCTCAAAAGCAACAAATCAAAGTTTCTTTCAATTCTTCTTCATCCGTGAACTGGTGAGAACCATGAGAATTAAAGCCCAATATTGTTCTACTTTGTTTTTTTCTGGTGGCAAGCATTGCATTCTCTCTCTCTCTCTCTCGCTCTCTCTCTCTCTCTCTCTCTCTCTCTCTCTCTATTCCGAATCATATTTTTTTTTTTTTTTTTTTTAGGAAGAGAGGATGGGACATCCCAAGAAATAAAACTGATGTTTTCTCTCTTTAATTGGAAACAAACGTCTTTTTCTTTTATTTGCCGCTTGTGGGATATTTTAATGTCACACGTTCTTATTATAGCTAAATTAATAACACGAGGGGGCGTAACAAATAAAAAATAGCACTTGAGTTTTTCCCAGAACCGGAAGTCGCACGTGCTGCATAAGAATTCTTTTTTTTTTTTTTAAGTAATGAAATACGGCTACTATACTTTGAACAGAAGAAAACAACTCACACGCTTCCGTAAAATAAAAAAAAAATCAAACGTAAACAAAGAAAAGTTTTATTTTTAGAAAATTTAAACCTCTAAAATGACGAGAGCAGCCCTGCCGAAGTCGGAAGTGCCAGATCTCACGTGACGCAGGATTTCCACAGCTTCCTGGCAGATAACCCCGGCCTTACTACTTCACTAGGGTTGTCTCCCTTGTATTGTTCGACAGAAACAACAACAAAAAACACATTGAATGCGATATCCTCGTTTCTTATTTATTTATTTATTTATTTATATATTTATTTATTTTAGTTTGGATATTTCCGAATCTGCCTACGTAACTAATGGTTTCCTGCGACGTCGTAAAGTCAGTTAACCGAAGAGAAGACATAATGGCCGATTCTTATTTGAGTAAAGTTGTATTACGACAAAACCATTTGATTGTACAACAAGTAATGTTATTCCGATTTAGCAAAAGTCCACGAACCTCATTATAGTAAAATTGCCCCTTATCATAATGGTAAGATTGCTCCATCACCTGAAGAACCAATAGCTCACCACGTAAAAGTTGTGCCGTTGTACCAATATCATCTGATAAAACAGGCGCCATTGTTCCGTTAGCCCCAGCCTGATAGGTCAAAATTAATGCAACACATTTTATTATTGGTTGTTGTTGTTGTTGTTTTTTTAATTTTTAACTATCCATAGTAGTGTCAAAGTAGAATGGCACCTTAATGTATGGTAAAATCACCGGGAAAGCACCCAACTTCCGGCATCACTGAGTCACGTGGTGCATCCGCTCTTTTTTTAAAAATCTTTTTGTGGTGCGTGTGAAAGTTCGTGTATGCGTGTGTGTCTCCGAGGAGAAGGGAGTGGAGGGTGGTCTTTAACCATTGATTACAGAAGAAAAAGAAGACATATACATGTTTTTAACCTTTTCTGACTTTGTCGAGAAATAAAATAGCATATTATTGCAGACATTCTTGCTGGTGTCGCCAAGAAAGTATTCGTTGCCTTTTTACAAAGCATGGAGGTTAGAAGCCGCACCGCAGCTCAAACATTCGGAATGGAAGACGTTTATGGGGGGAGAACGAAAGTTTGTAGATTTCTTGTTAAATTTTAATGGTTAAAATAAATAACTTAAACCTGTGATTTTTCACAAGAAAGCTCTTTTGGCCTGCGTTAGAGCTTAAACTGCTCACGGAGTTGCCCCAGCTGTTTGCACCTTTGAAATCGGTTATTTAAACCTTTTGCTTATTTCTACCTCCCTCGTTTAACAGGCAAAGGTGCGGAGACCGCATCTTGTATCTGTGCAACCCTGGGCAGCTAGTTGTCATCATTGTAGCTACTTTGCACAATTCAGCCCGTTATTTAGCGCCCGTGACCTTTTGGTCTTCCCAGTCCAAGACAACATCGCCGTTGAGTTCTACAGTCAGTCCTTTATGGCCCCGAGTAGTGTATTTTTTAAAGCCGAACTGAGATTTTTCTAACCATGTGTGACGCCACAACAAACCCAAGAAATAGAGATTTTAGCTCGGTATTGTAGTGTAATCACGCGTGAGGTTATCTTGTAACAGCGAAAATCATTTGTGTTAAGAAAAAACAAACTACCTACTCATTGGTTAACTAAAACTTAATAGACAAGTGACAGACATGATCTGAATTGGTTATTTAGGTTCTTGAGAGAGAGAGAGAGAGAGAGAGGGACAGAGAGAGAGAGATCGGCGGGGGAAGAGAGAGATGGAGAGAGAGAGAGAGAGAGAGAGAGATAGATGGACAGAGAGAGAGATGGACAGAGAGAGAGATCGGCGTGGGAAGAGAGAGATGGAGAGAGAGAGAGAGAGAGAGAGAGAGAGATCGGCAGGGGGAGAGAGAGAGAGAGAGATCGGCGGGGGAAGAGAGAGATGAGAGAGAGAGAGATCGGCGAGGGGAAGAGAGAGATGGAGAGAGAGAGAGAGACAGAGAGAGAGATCGGCAGGGGGGAGAGAGAGAGAGAGAGAGATCGGCGTGGGAAGGAGAGAGATGGAGAGAGAAGAGAGAGATGGGGACAGAGAGAGAGATCGGCGGGGGAAGAGAGAGTGGATAGAGAGAGAGCTCGGCATGGGGAGAGAGAGAGAGATCGGCAGGGGAAGCGGCGGGGGAAGAGAGAGAGAGATGGAGAGAGACCGCATGTAAAACAGATTACCCAGGAAAAAATCAAAACTTCAGTAGTTCCTTTCTTATCTAGGAAAGTGGGCAAGAAAATAAAAAAAATATATATTTACAGGTTGGGCGTCGAGGGTGAAGTTGTTAATGTCTTTCCACCTCCAGCCCCCGCACGTGTGGTTTTCTAGAAACGCTAATGTGGGTGGATTTTAGAAGGAGGTTCGAGAGTCGTTCTGCACTCACTGATAGGAAAAAGATACCCGAGGCGAAACACGTGCGAAAGCAACGCTAGTTTTTCCGAAAATTGTTCTTTCAATTAAGTCTCTCTTCTTTCTATTTTTTTAAACAGCAGAATTGATTTACCAGAAGAGTTCGATTGAATCCCTGCCGAATGTCGTACTAGTCCGTTTTCGTGTAAGTGCGACAAATCGCTTTCAGAAAGGTTCTGTTCCTTCTGCATAAGTGACTTTGGCGTGTGAGTTTCTAAATCCTCTTAACCCTCCGAACACCGCGTCGGCTTTCATTTTATTTATACTACAGCCCAGCCTGGAATTCCCTGGTTGATGCCTGTCTACAGGTGGTTGTGTATTCAGTCACCTGACTCGTAATGCAGAACACGTGGGATTGGAGCGAGAAACTCGCTATTATTTGTTACAAAGGGTTAAATTAACGAGAAAGAAAGACTGCGTGACGGTTATGGCTCAACCTGCGCAGAGTAATACAGAATTTAAGGGTTGTAGAGATCTAATGCACCCAGGATATCCAGCAAAATGGCTTCTAGAACCTTCTGTCGGGGTGCTGCTGGATCCGAAGAATCGAGAAACAGGTTGAATTTATACGTTGGGAATTTGACTGAATGAATTAATGTATAATCACCTCCAACTGAAATCACCCCAAAAAATACTTTCTTATCGCAAACCATGTTCTGAAGCAAATTATGGATAAAGGGTTAACTATGTCAAATAACGTAGCCGTTAAAGCAAAGAAACACAGATTAGAATTAAACCTGGGAAGCTGTCGTTATCGATCTTCAAATAAGATCGGTAAAGGCATATAAACGAAAAATGGAGTTTCCGGACTAAAGCCTACAAGGCTCCTGCATATAGAACAAGAACAATAGAGATAACGAGTAGTGCACATACTAAACTCTTTGTTGCGCGCTAGCCTTATATAAGAAGTCCATAAGACGCACTAATTGCTGATCTTTGGTGGTGTTGATTCTCTCTCATCATCTCTTCTCTCGCTCTCTCTCTCTCTCTCTCTCTCTCTCTCTCTCTCTCTGTACTGCACTGACGCCATCTCTCTCTGTAGTGACATCATCTATCTCTATGCAGTGACGTCACTCGTCTCTCTCTCCCTGTAGTGACATCATTTATCTTCTGCAGTGATCTCTCTCTCTCTCCTCCTCTCTCTCTCTCTCATAGTTTAAATTTTAACGAAAACTATGCTTTGCAGATACGGGATTTTGGCATTTAGAACTTTGCTTAAAACCCACGAAACTTCAGTTTTAACAAAGTTTATAACGACAGCAGATTTGTCAGGACCATTTGCAATCTTCCTCCCATCGACAGCAAGTTTTGTCTCCGTCTGTGCTCGCTCTATGCTCAAGCTAAAGCTAAACTTGTCTCGCCATCGGCCAGGGTTTTCATTCGTTTGCGTCAAAAACGGAATTAAAAGTAAAAGGAGACTTGGGTAGCGAGCCGAGAGCTAATTTTTTTTTTTTTATTTTAACGCAAGCAAAATAGGTGGCCGCCATACCTGAGGGAGGGATAAAATCGCCTAGTTATCGTGCGATGCGACGGCCCGGCGAGCGAATGTAGGTTATCTGGTAATCTCGATCACGTGTCAACGAGTTAGTGGAGAGTTCCTGCTTCGTTGTCAGAAAGCCAAATCCTTTTTTTCATTGTTGGTGTTGTTTTATTTGTTTTTTTTTTTTTTTTTTTACTTTACAGACGGACGTTTAATAATAACAACAACAAAGAGAAGAGCGGAGCGAGAGAGAGAGAGAGAGAGAGATGATGGAGAGAGAAAAGAGAGAGAGAGAGAGAGATGATGATGATGGGAAAGAGCGAGAGAGATGAAAAGATGGAGAGAGAGAGAGAGAGAGATGATGATGATGGAAAGAGCGAGAGAGATGATGGAGAGAGAGAGAGAGAGATGATGATGATGGAAAGAGCGAGAGAGATGATGGAGAGAGAGCGAGAGAGAGAGAGAGAGAGATCTATAATTGCTGTGGAAAGAGAGAATTATGTTGATTTCCTTTTGTAGATTAAAGGTTACAAAGGTTAAAGTACGAAACAGAGGCTGTGTACAAATACGCTACCGAGGGCTGTAATTACCATTTCCGAAAAATTTTTTTTTCTTTCTAAAAACGATTATCTTTGCTGAATAAAGAAAGAACGTGTGTGTGTGTGTGTGTGGTGTGGTGTGTGTAGGGTAGGGTTGTTTTCCGAAAGTGAATTGAAAGCCCTTAGTAGGAGGGGGGGGGGCCGCGCGAGATGACCTATGGAACTTAAAACGTTTTTGCAGGAAAGAAGTTTACAACCCTGTCAGCACCTTTCCATTAATAAATACTCCGACCTTTCTTTTCTTACTTCTTTCCTTCTGCCTACTTTTCCTTTCACCTTCCCCCAAACAACTGATCCCTGTGTGAGCGTCAAGGTGATTCGCCTATCTGACATCGGATAACGATATCAGACTTTATTCTTCTATAAATAATCAGAATTTAAAAAGAAAAAGAAAAACCATACGAAAGACAAAATCTCTCGTATATACAGAGTGAGGTAACGAGACGCGCAGACGGGTTGGGCCATTTTTCCTCTAAAAGGACTTTTTTTTTTTTTTTTCCTTTCTCATAAACAGAAAATTGTTTGTTCCTCAGTCTCACACGAAATACCAGCGACTAAGGATTCCCTAATAGGTCTGTAGAAACTGCTTGCTTCGCGTGATGGCCATATTCCGCCAGCAGGTGGCCACGCGCTGTATTCGTTTGTGTGCTTGACCTAGGCATTTTCCGGCTTTGGATAAGCTGCTATTTGTCTTCCAAATCTGAACTATTTTCCTATTTAATAACTGAACAAAGAGATCTTGTATACTTTCCAGATCCTATTACTACCTCGTGTTTTGTTTTTAGGTGGTAAATCTGCTTATTTTCTGACAGTTGACGTTCCTGAAGTTGTTGAGATGGTATATATATAGATCGGTTTGGACTTTAAACTAGACTGCGGCGGTTACTCTTTAAAGTCCACATCCATACATTAGTGTAGCCACCCCAATAAAATATTGTACCTCACCGAAATTTAGGTACGCCAGGTGAGATCGTACGTACGCTGAAGCGGCTAAGTTGGCAGATAACCAGAAGTCTCTTCACCGTCGGATACTTCGCTGTTCCTTCGCTAGCGACATACCGTCAAAGATCTCGATATTTCTTGTAGCGAACGTCACTACTGCCGCAAAGCGGTTCGGAAATTCTTCAGCGCCGATACTTATGATACAGGACGAGAACGCTCAGTTGGCTTTGTTTGCCGTTTAGCGCAGCAAAGAGCTAACGCACTGTTATGACAACAGGTGGCGCGACCGTTGAGGCTTGGAGCTGTACATGCCACCGCGTGCGGGAAAAGAAATAAATGAAACAGTTATGAACAAACATTTTTTTTAAAAAAAAATATTTAATGCTACAACTTTAATGCAAAATCTCGCTTTTGTTTCCGGGTGGGTGTCTAGCGGTGAATTCTAGATCCATTCTTTCTCCTCTTCTCTTCTGCGCCAAACCCATCACCGTGAACGCCGAAGGTTCCTCCCTTGGAAAATGATATTTGTTTTGAATGGTAATAAGGGAAGCAACTCATGTAGTTCCTCCTGCTGTGGCGCTGAAACTATAATTCCTATTCGTAGTATGGCAGAATAAATATCCCCTTATGTTCTTCCTACAACGTTTTGGGCACGAAATTCGAGGAGGGGATACGGAACAAGCCATAACGTAGCCATGATAATTCTAAAATGTAATGATAATATAAATATTCTTTTTTTAATCTCTCGATGTATTTTTATTTCGTTTCTAACTCACTTCCGAACTAAAAGTTGCTTCCGCATCGTTATCTTTATATCCCTACTTCAAATACAAAGAAAGGTGACTGCCTGAAGTAGAAAGAAGGTGAATGGTTAATTATAGAATTTTGTCACCTTGGCATCTGTAACTACTGCACTTAACATTTCGTCGTTCGTTGTCGCAGATCGTATAATGCAACCATTTCAGTGTAGCATTATATCCCTCCAAGACAGAACAGAGTAGACTAAGCTGGTGGCGTCAGGAAGAGAGCTCATTAACGTTTAATTGGTGCTGATACTGTGATGTAGATGCCCTTACTAGTTTATGATAAGCGATACGCTTAAAAGAATAATAGATAATCAAATGCTTGCGCAATAGAAAGGTAATATCGGTAGTGAGCTAAAGCTAAAAGAAAACCCAAAACCTGTATTATTCTTTTGATTAATTATAACAAAACATTTTTCTTTCGGTAATCTATTGTTCACTTATTACTGGACGGAGATATATCTTTAAATACCGCTATAAAGACGTAAACGCATATCGTTCTTCTTTTAAATTTCACGAAACTCCCGGCTTTATCCCATTGACCACAAGGGCCGTTTTCTGTTTCTTTCTTGATGTTTACTTTCAAAGCGACTCCTGTTGGCGGAGAACGAGAACCAAGTACCACACGAGGCAAGAATATCTTTTCGAGAACAACTTTAAGGCTTACGGAATATTTAATTTTTTTTTTTTTTTAATTTTACTCAGCCTCCTCGAATAACTCCTAAGCGATCTCGGGTGGGGGGGCCAGCGAAAATCTGGAGTTCCGCCAACAACCGGATTGTGGGGGGGGGGGACCTCGAAAGTTCCAGAGGAAGCCGTGACTCTCAGGAAGGGGAGGTAATGACACCCGGTGTCGTGCCAAAAGAAGTAACCGCTTTGCTGGAAGTACCTGGACACCGTCAAAGACATCGCGCATACGTGGACCGACCTATACATTTTCGACATAGACAAGCAGCCAGTTGGGAGAACGAAAGAAAGACTGTGAAGAATTCTCCAGGTGCCGACTGCTCCCTTTCCGCGCCCCCCCTTTTTTGTTGTTTGTTTGTCCAACTAAAAAGAGGAAGGCTTTTCTCGAGTTTCTTTAATAATTTGTCGTGTACACGTCTCGCGTATTCACAAATCTTATTCGATGGTGTACGGTACCACCATCTGGGCGCAACGAGATCTGGGGATATTGAAAATTATGGTAAATTTTAGTTAAACTATTAGGTGGGACGAAACGAAAACCAACCCCCAGGTGTAGTTGGTAGGAAAGAGGTTGATAGACGAGCACTGACAGGTCATGCATGACCAAGTCTCGAAAAACAGTGGTTTGAAAGAAGAAAAAAAATACAATAATTCTGAAATTCGCGCTTGTTTGTGGGTACAGAAATACAAATAAAGTGAAGTTGAAATTAGTTGTACAGTAAAAGTCATCAGTTGGCAGACACGTGTCACATGACCTTTAACTCTTTAAGTAGGTCGATTATCAGCCGAGTGTATAGGCGTTACCGAAAGACTGCTGACGTCAGTGATCGGCCTCATTGTACAGATAATCTTGATTAAGGAATGGTCCCAGAAAACGGTTACCCAGATCTTACCGAGAGTCTTGTGAGTGTCCAGACAAACCACCAGAGAAACCATATTCATTCTGCTGGATTGCTAGATGTCCATGCGTTGTGTCCCTTTGAGCAGTCGTCATCGCGATTCTCGATTAGCCTTCGACAAGATTCTATCATTGTCGGACCGATTTGACTGGTAGCAGGTGATGCTTTCTGAGGATGTCGGCTCAGTCCAGATTTCCCTGACAACAGGCTACGTGCATGGCCGCATCGATGAGTGCTTGTCGATCGTCACGGTAGAGGCAATAGATGACGTACAGTATTTAGGTTTCCAAGCAACATCTCCATCTCCATCTCAGACACACACCACACACCACACAGGTCACGAATATTCTCTTAAATTTGGAAACCTGAAAACTTGACTAACAGAATTAAATATGTTCGACTAAAGCAAATATTTATCCGCATAAAGTAATTCAACGATTTTTCACCTAAGGCCTGTTGAGTCGGGCTTCTTTAAAAGGAATAAAGGTGTACTTCATTTACGTCACAAATCTTTTTTACTCCCGGAATTAAGGGGCTGGATTTCTAGACTGTAAACACGCAGTCGGAAAGCTTCCCTTGTAACCATCAAAACACCTTGTGAGGAACCTTCTCGGTGATCAGTCGTTTTCGAGAGTAACGATTGGTCTGGCAAGGAAACTTCGGATGTTGACTACGTTATCCCGACCGCGGCTTCTTTTCTTCCAGTTTGTGAACAATCGGTCACACTAAACCTGGCTTAAACAATGGAAAACAAAGAGTCGCACCTCGACGGCAATTATCTCTATTTGTTCTAATCGCACCTGTTATCTCCAGTTCCCAAACTAGTAAGAGAGATAATTTGTAATATACGACACACAAAAAAAAAAAAAAAATAGAAATAGAAGAACCTTAATATGTAGTTGTCCTCACTGTAGTGTAATAAATAGGAATGGTCATAGAATTAAGTGTCAGAGAGAGAGGAGAGAGGTTTTCTTTTCTTTTGAGTTGCCTTAATAAAGTTCAATAAAATTTAGGAAAATTAAACTCGTTTTATTCCCAGTGAGAAAACTGAGACCAGTGTTAGAGGAAACGGAAGACGAACATCTGGTTTGTCACATTTAGTCAAACAAGACTTCGACTGTAGCTACCCATAGAGAGGTGTCTGATGGATCTTCTAAGAGAATTCTCGAATTTGGCATTTCCAACAAAATTAGAAGATGATCTATGAGGTATACTTAATATTAAAACCTATATATGTGGGTGCGCAACTTTTATTTCAATGGTTGCCATGGTAAACTTGCAAGCTCATTAAATATGCGAAAATATTTTGACAGTTTCACTATTTATCAGAACATCTAATTATTATTATTATTATTTTGAGATAACGCTCGTTTGGATGCTATATCATAGGAATTATGCATATTTTTCAGATTCTTTAGGCATAAATTAATGCGGATAACAACATTTTTTCTTTGTCATCATTTTTGAAACTCTATGGTCAGAAAGTTCGCCAACTTTCCCGGTGTTTGTACGAAAGGCAACATAAAGTTATAGGTGCCAAAGTACTACAGCAAATATTTTTAGTGCCATATTCAAGAAAATACACTAGTGTCGTCGCTGATTCCATGCTTTCTTCACATGTTCACTGTCTCTATTTCACTGTGGTCACTGTATATCTACTTAAATCCCGTAATAATACTTTTGAAGTTAAAATTTGACAGAAAATTATAATGGCGCTCCCAAATTCCTGACCACTGCTGTGCAGACACGCGGTCATTATTCAGGAAAGGTCACTGACTTATCAGCCTGAGCTCAGCGTGGATTCATTACAATTTTTCTAGATTTTAACCAATTGTAATTGGCAAAAGTATGAAACATAAATACATTATAAATATTACGATCAAAGGGAGATAAATCTGTAATTATATCGTATCCTCATAACTTTTGAGGTATAAGAACGTCTGACAGCAGGAAGGTAGAAGATGCCGATATCAGTTTTGGGAATCGAGCCCGTTATCTAGGTACGGTTAGGGGCTTGCTCTTGAGCGGCCCGAAAAATCCAGATAGAACTCTTTGTTTTAGGAGGTGGGAGGAAAGTTATATGGTCAGTTGATGACGATAGACGAGAAGAAACTGTACCAGAGAGGTACGCCAAACCGAGTCGGTCTTGATCGGGATTCGAACTCGAGCAATCAAGTATGACGGTCAGTAGACTAACCACTGAATCGCTGGCCGTTTATAGTAAAGGAACGAAATACTGAAAATAGGAATTTGGGGTGATTCGATCCTTAGTCAACAATGTATGACACTGGTACAGTCGGTTATCTCCCCTAGCTGTGCTTTGGTGAAAGTAACAGCATTCATCACCCCGCTGACGTTTGTACTAACATCGGACACCAACAGATAAATTGAGCGACAGGATGAGAATCTTATTTCTGTATCGCCGCGAATAATCAGTTTAGCCTTAAAGAAATATTAATTAATCTTGAAATATGAGAGTATGCGATCCTATTTGATAAGAAATATTAGGTGGAAAAAAATATTCTTTCGTGTTAAGCCCAATTTATCGACTCCAGCACAGCGATTATACAAAAATCACCTGATACCATCTCACACTTGTGTTCTGAGACAACTCTTATAGGATTTATCTGAATTATTCCTTCTGTTAGGAAAATATCCATGGCGACTTAATGCCCCTGGGTGGTGGTTCGTAGCCTGCAGTAAATTGAATTCTTCGACTGCAAAACATAACACAGTTCTGAATCTTTCAAGTCATCATCTTGCTGAGATTTGTGGATATTTATAGATTTCTGGTTGAGTTTTTAGGGGGGGGTTTTAACATATCACCAAGAAGACGGAGCTTTGTCAGCAAGGATTTGTTTTAAATAATAAAAAAAAACACACAGAGTTACTTCCCTTTTTGTTTTATTTTCTGTTTTTAATTATTTCTATTTAATATATTTATTTACTCTTGTATTCCTTCCGTGATTTTGGAAAGGATTTTTAAAAATTATTTTAATTCTGTTACATTATATCCATTAAATGTTTAATTGGATGTTATAAAATAACCATGTAACTGTTGAAATATTTATTGCGTAGTTCTCATTTTAATTTCCCCTTTTGGGCGAACAGAACATTTCTTAAACAAATTGTTATTTTATTCATAAAAGTCGCACTTATAAAAATTAATTATTTGTAATTTTACTGCATTTAAATTTACTCTTTGCCTAAGCCTCTTTTGAAAGGAAGTAACACTCCATTGTTATTAATGGTTATTGACAAAGTTCTTTGTTTTTGGTAGACCTCTTTCAATTAAAAATATATATGTATATATAACTTAATGGATGATGTATTATTAATTATGAACAAGAAAATTAATTTAATTTATAGAAAGATAAATGTTTTCAGAATTTAAGTTAATAGTTGTTTCCCTTTAAAAGTGTTTGCAACAGCTTGAATAGATTATTTCCCATGGTACATTTAATTTTTAAAAAGCGAGGCATTATAGAACCCAGGTGGTGTAATTTGCAGTTAGGCAAGAAAGATCATCAACACTCGTCGTCCATTTAAACAAGAAGTAGTACAAAGAATCCTGCTCGCATCATTGGTGACCCATGGGACTTTGCTTAGATCGCGATGCATCTATTTCTACCTCTTTCCGAAAGAGCTCAGTCTCCGTGTAGCCGTATGAGAATATTCCTTTAATTACTTCTTGTGGCCTTTAATAATTTTTAGTGTTTTCAGCAGGGAAGCGAGATCATAAATTGTATTAGTATCAGCGCTGTATGTGAACGCTCGAGTGATATTCTAGTAGATATTGCTTTTCTTAGGGGGCCTCAAATCTCGCAGAATGAAACTTCCACTTAATGTATAAGAAATGGTATTTTAAAGACATTTACTATTGTACCAACTAGGCAAACTGATTTGATTTCCACGTATTTTTTTTAGGAGAACGGTGCAACCCACCAGTCACCACAGCCTAAAAGAGAAATCATCGCATGTGTGTCCAAAGGCCTGGAAAATTTTTTTATATAATAGAGATCCCTGAAAAAATCCAGATACAAACTTCTGAAGAAAGGAGGGTATAGGATTGGTAATACGAAGCATATTTAATGTTTTAAGTTAGCTTAATCTTGAAGTTTGATATCGGTAAGTTTTAAAAAAGGTCCCCAAAACTTGAACGCCTAAAATGTGAGGGTAGGGATGATAGTGTGAGTTAAGGGTTGATCGGAAAAGGACACTGCAGTAAATACATGGATCAGGGGGGGGGAATGACACAAACAAACAACTGCATGCATTTCTCTTATTTCTCTTTTTCTTTTCCCCAGATGGGTTGTGTTTGACTCGGTCGTGTCAGGTGATGGAGAAACAGATTCATCGCAACAGGGTAATTGCAAATGATTTGAACAAGTTGGTAGTAGACTCGAAAGAATGTTCGACTAAAGCCTTTGGATCGATCATTTGTAGTTCTCTCCAATGAAAAATAGTAATCTCGGATGCTGCTACTGAAATCGATTGATGATGTTGCACACTCTTAGAAATTTCGGCGGAGTATCAGCTGAAATGGTCGGCAGAACCGAAAAGTGGCGACTTATCTTATGTCAGATCGCCATTTTCTCTAAAGTATCTGGTGCATTGCAACTAGATGGGGAAGATTTCTTACAACGATGTCCAGTGCGGGAGGCCTGTGATTATGAGAACAAGGCTTAGGTTTTCTACGGTAGCACTCACAATAATTGCTAATCGTTCTGTTAAAAATTATAAAATTATGCAAATAATTTAGGGCGCCATTATATGTACGTATGTGTGCATATTATAATCACAACAATAATAGAGGCAAATTAGAAGATACAGTATATGACACATGATTCATTGTCAAAACACTAGTATATATTTCTATTCTCATACTTGTTATATATTTTGGTCATTGGCTTTAACATTTAGAAATATAGTTTTAGAATTTACAAGTTTCATGGTCACGAGAATCAAAATTTACCAGTTATTAGCCGGAGATGTAGAAAGAGGTCGAGAGATTCTGATCTAATATACTTCTCACAATTGTCCGGTCTCTAGGCGGATGATACAGATGCTGGCGTCATATATCTCCTGGGATGCTTTACTTCGTTTACATGTATGTTTTAAGTAAATATTTCACGCACACGTAATATATTGACACTGTTCTCTATCAAAAAATAAAGCAACTACAACTGTAATTTACAGTAATTAACATAAATGCAAAATTAAAAAATACTAATGCGATGAGTAATTTAAAATATTGTACAAATTTTTCCTATATTTGAAAATTATGTTAAAATTATCCCGATGCATAAAAAATCTATTCCAGATTTTTCTTTGCTCCCAGTTATTTTAAATCCATGCAAAACCCGCGTTTTACTTCTTATCTCCCTTAGGTCATAAAAGATATTAGAATTAAAGAGAATTTGTTTTCACATATTTTAGAATTATTTCTTTGTATCTACAAGGAAACAGAAATAATTTAAATAATTTTCTTAACGAAATCAGAAAAGTATTTTTTTTTAAATAAAATTATTTAACTTTAGTTTTCATCGTAAATAATTAATTATACCTGGATTTGTATAGAATGTTGCTGTTGATTTTTTGTTGTTGTTGTTTGCTGTTCCAATATTTAATACATTTCAGCTCACGGAAAATAATGATATTTGAGGGGGGGAAGGATTTTTAAAATTAAGGTAAATCCGAAATGTCGGTCATCCTCGTCTTTATTTGTTTGCAGCAGACCGCTGCTTTACGGTGATTTCCAACCAGAGATAGTACCAGGGCGCTTGCTCTCTCGCTCTCTTTCTCTCTGCCTCCCGTATAAGGTCATATTATCGCTCTCTCTCTCTCTCTCTCTCTTCTCTCTCTCTCTCTCTCTCTCTCTCTCTCGCCTCCGTCTCCCTCTGTAATGATGTCATATCTCTCTCTCTCCCTCTCCCCTCGCTCTCTCTCTCAGCTCGCTCTCTCTCTCCTCTCGCTCTCTCTCTCTCTCTCTCTCTCTCTCTGCCTCCCGCTTTCCCTCTGTAATGATGTCATATCTCTCTCTATCTCTCCCTCTTCCTCCCTCTCTCTCTCGTCTCTCTGCCTCCCGTTCTCCCTCTGTAATGATGTCATATCGCTCTCGATCTCTCCCTCTTCCTCCTCTCTCTCTCTCTGCTCCCGTTCTCCCTCTGTAATGATGTCATATCTCCTCTCCTCTCTCTCTCTCTCATCTCCCTCTCTCTATCTCTCTCTCTCTCTCTCTCTCCTCTCTCTCTCTCTCTCTCTCTCTTTCTCTGCCTCAAGTTCTCCCTCTGTAATGACGTAATCTTTCTCTATCTCTTTCCCCCCTCCAACTTTATTAGGTTAAGTGAAAGCCAGAAAGGCAGCGGCCTAATATGAGACATAAGTTGACCGGATCAGGTGCAGTCCAGAACCGTTTGAAAACTTGGTAACTTTACATTTTAAATGTGGCTTGGACTGAAGGGCCACTGAGCCGTCACGCCGACAGATCTGCTACATTAGATTTGACATCCAGACGCAGCACTACACCAGACCAGTCGATGTTATTAATTTTAAATATAACCAAACTTCTTTAATTAGTACAAGCCGGATTAGGGTTTTGTTATGTTTTCTTTTTTTTTGTGAGGATAGGATAGAATTTCTTAGGAATACTGATAAAAAGATACATTTTTTTTTTAATTATTTTAAACAATGATTATTAGTCTCGTTCAATGCTATTCCAAAATAAAATGCAAGGGAAATAACTCTCTTGAAATAAAGTTTAATTTTATGAATAATTTGAATATTTTAAAAATTGTAATTTCATGTTTCTAAATTTTTCGTTAGAATTTTTAAATAATAATTATTAATAATCTAATCCCAATTATCCACAGGCAAATTCAAATGGCATAAGTATACAGTCAGGAGTAATTTTGAAATTTTATCTTGTTTTTTTGCTAAATGAATTAAATTTGGTCTGCATAAAATATTTTTTAATTCTTCCAGTGTAATTCTAGGGTTACGTTACATGCAATTGTCTTGAAGTAATAAGAATTTATTTTTCCTTTTTTTAAAAAAAATGAATAAAAATGGTTTACATTTCGATTTGTCTTCTCCACATCCACATTTCTTACACGAGAACTATCTCTCGGCTTAGCTTTTATATAGAGATGACTCGTTAAAGTCGGAGCAACTGGAGACTTTTAATATATGAATTTCTATCTCTAGAATATATATATATTTACACTTTCTGCTTTGGTAAAGTACATCAGGTACTACACAAAAACAACCGATATTTGCTGGCGTTTTAATGGAGAAACGCGTCCTAATTACCTTTCCCTTACGATCCCTGGTGGTGTAGGAGTCGCCACGGGTATTTCCGGGAGGAAATTATCATTATGTAAACTTGTCACATCTGCAAGATGAACTAATCAGGCAGCCGAAGACAAGACTCAAGGATAGTGGCCGCTAGCAATTATGAACTCATTTAGAACAAATTTTAACTATCCTACACCGACCACGAGAAAAGGATGGAGCTAGACTACCCTATATTGTAAGGTTACTATCGTTAGCATTGGACTTCACCAGCTTTTCAATAATAAATAATGTTAACAAGTCAGGGTTTAGTTACTCCGGGTGTGGCACTCATGGATTAGTGTTTCTTCCATCCAAGCTTTCCTCTGTAAATTGTCTTTCATATAAAGAGAATTGATCACATCCGCTCCAAATCCATGGGGGAAAATGAAGAGCGAAATACAACAGTGTAAATGTCAAACCTTGAGTCGATTCCGTCGCTTTAAAAGATGCTACCAGCATGGAAAACAATGGCAAAATTAGAAGCGTGGTGGTAACTCTCAGACAATCTTACAAAGCAACGAATTACTGTGGAAATAGTTTTTAAATAATTAATTTTAATAAGAACACATATTAAAATAAAGTTATTTGCTTAAATAGCAATCTTATAATCCATGAACATATTTTCTAGAGGCAATAAATTGGGCTTTCCCTCCATCGATTTTATATGTAATTTTAGATTAAAGAGAACAAATATACTCGCAAAGATGCTTTAGATATTGCACGGATTTTCGCTTCGTCTCTTATTTTAAACTTACATTCTTTCATGGAAATAAATAGCCATTATTTAATTCCGGCACTCATAGCTTCACATAGAGAGAGAGAGAGAGAGAGAGAGAGACGATTTTCTATACTAGAAGACAGATTCCTTGATAACATGCTAACATCTTTCTATTCTTTGTTTCCATCTCACTAACAGATACTTGGTCCACTAAAACCTTTCTACGTAGTTCAAGAATGTAAAACGCAGTATGAATTAATTTGTTTTTGGAGGTAGATGGATATGCGAAGGGAAGGTGAAATTCTGTTGGAAAATAATAAACTAAATTCTTTATCAGAGTATACGAAATAAAAGATGTGTTATATATATTTTAGTTAGTTTAATATCTTTTCCAACAGTTTCGTCTTTGACTCTTTTCGTGAGAATCGCCTTTGTGTACCTGTAACAAGTTGTGGGTATTGCGAGATCAGGTAGGGGTAGTTAATATACGCTGATATAATAAGGCTGGATGAGTTGCTAATTTTCTTTCCGTTGATTGTTTAAAATGTCATATGTTGTTCGTCAGAACTCCTGGTTTGGTGTGCATTAATGAAAGGGAAAGACAGCTTACGGGTGCTACACTAGACAGCGAACCGCATACCGTTCTAGCCGGTGGACGTTGGAAGTAATAGAATCAGGAATTTCTTGTCGACGCCATGATTTAACCTGTTAGCTTACTGTCGCACACGCGCCGTGTCTTGGCAAATACGCCTCACAGGTTCTGAGCAGCAGGTATTTCCGTACTCGCCACATATTTGGCTAAACA
Organism: Nautilus pompilius; assembly: GCA_018389105.1. Taxonomy (NCBI): domain Eukaryota; kingdom Metazoa; phylum Mollusca; class Cephalopoda; order Nautilida; family Nautilidae; genus Nautilus; species Nautilus pompilius. The sequence goes on along the minus strand of JACATO010000398.1, from coordinate 48,364 downwards.
CTGAAATGTCGTCTCTCCTTACATTTTAAAATCCCATTGAAGTAAAAATATCAATCGCTCTTTTTTTTTTATTCCAGTAATGGTGAAAGAACTCTTGTTTGGATTCCGTGGTGCGAAGTTCTTTGTGAGTTCTCTCACTACAATTTCCACCCTTCGCTTTCCATTCCGCGGAAGCAGTTTGTCGGCTCGCCATTTTGTATCTTACTCTAGGTTTAGTCATCAGTCTGTTTTTGTCGCGACATCGTGAGAAAAGTAATTTCGCTATTTTACTGTTTCGATTCCTCGACCAACGACTCGCAGAGATAAATCTGAACGATACTGAAAGCTGTGCGGTCAGTAACTGAATCGTGCGAGCCAAGTCTCTCTCTCTCTGCGTACTGACGTCACATCTCTCTGTACTGACGTCATCTCTCTCTGTGTGTACTGACGTCACATCTCTCTATACTGACGTCATCTCTCTCTGTCGCTCTCTCTCTGTACTGACGTCACATCTCTCTATACTGACGTCATCTCTCTCTGTACTGACGTCACATCTCTCTGAACCAACGTCATCTCTCTCTGTCGCTCTCTCTATATACTGACGTCATCTCTCTCTTACTGACGTCATCTCTCTCTGTATCTCTCTCTCTGTCGCTCTCTCTCTCTGTACTGAGGTCATCTCTCTGTGTAACTCTCTCTCTCTGTCGCTCTCTTTCTGTGTACTGACGTCATCTCTCTCCATCTCTCTCTCTGTACTGACGTCATCTCTCTCTCTCTCAACAACGCCAAACTAATTCCAAGCTTTGCCATTCCTGGCACATGGAAATATAACGAGTTTTGATAACACCATATGTTGGCTGCCAGGGTGCAAAATGCAGTTCCAGGAACTATTGATATCCTGCAAAATCTCCATAGTCACGAAGTCGTGTGGATCTCGGTTCTCCAACACGAGTTTTCGCACGAGAAACTTGAGTCGCAGTCACGTGCCGCAATCGAGTTCACCATGGGGCGGCTGTTTGTTGACTGTGTTCTCTCCTCGCTTGTGTCTAATTTTATCCAACTATCGCCCTAGCACTTGACTTCTTGTCTTTGGCTTTGTAGTTTACTAGTTACAAGAAGACGTGAAAATATCGTGACTTCTGCGAGGTTCAGAACGATTCTTAAATGGAGCGATGCTATTCACCGATACCTACTCTTGCCAGTGATGTTCGATTCTTTATTAAAAGACTATTTTTAATATCTAATCGTGACGAATTCTTTGCCAATTTGAAATTACCGTCCGCGTTTAGTTCATGCATTTTAATCTGTCTAATCTGGTAAAAACAAAATTGTTTTCGTTATCGATTTGACTGATGGACGTTAGTCCGTGGAAAGAAAACTTTTGACTTTATTTATTTACCTATTCGTTTTGTTTTATTTATATCGTTTTTGTTAAAATCCCACCCTCTCATCACCACGTGCTCTATGTTTACATCTGACTGCACTTTGTGTTTCCCTTATTTTCACTGCATCTTTCCCCGACTTTCGGAATTACTATTCGTTCTCGCAATTCAGCGTTGTGGAGGGATCAGTATTGTGTTATCATCTCCGCAGCGAGAATACCAAAAATCCCAACAGTATGCCTTCTCCATATCAAACAAATAATGACACACACACATATAGTTATGACGTGTAGGTACGTCAGCTACTTGCCATGAAACTTATAATGAAGGAGAAGGGAAGGACGGTGCTGATTAAATCCGCTCAATAGCTGCTATGTCAAGTAGGGCTTAAGTTGATTAACAGCCCCATTAACTTTCCCATTTGAATAAAGAGAGACAACCACAATTTGAATTGCCCTATTTCAGTACATACTCCTTAAACAGATTCTTAGAGGAAAATCTATTAAAAAAACAATTAACCTTCGGGCTTGTTACCAATTAACTGAACTGTAGTGTTTTTAAATCAAAATTAATTACATACATTAAAAAAGACTTTTATAGAGCAAAAATAAAAAAGCGTCTTATACAGTGAGATTAATACGACACAGCTCAGAATAGCAGAATCCTTTTTTATAAGACGCGACTAATACAACGACATCATACGGCTTGACTAGTTCGCTGAAATAATCGACTCTGGGCCGTTCAAGTTGCGGACTTGCGAGCCATGTCGCCCAATCAGGTTTCATTCATTGTACGACGGCTTCTTACGCTTTTTCGTCCAAATCTCTGGCGTTGTCCGTAGCTTTGACCGGATACAGTCTACATTTTACAGTAAATAAGCGTAGTGGGTACTCAGCCGAGCTGCATCTTCTCTCTCTCTCTCTCTCTCTCTCTCTCTCTCTGTAGTGACATCATCTATCTCTATACAGTGACGTCACTCGTCTCTCTCCCTGTAGTGACATCATCTATCTCTATACAGTGACGTCACTCGTCTCTCTCCCTTGTAGTGACAATCATCTCTCTCTCTCTCTCTCTCTCTGCTCTCTCTCTCTCTCTCTCTCTCTCTCTGTAGTGACATCATCTATCTCTATGCAGTGACGTCACTCGTCTCTCTCCCTGTAGTGACATCATTTATCTCTCTCTCTCTCTCTCTCTCTCTCTCTCCTCTCTCTCTCTCTGTAGTGACATCATCTATCTCTATGCAGTGGACGTCACTCGTCTCTCTCCCTGTAGTGACATCATCCTCTCTCTCTCTCTCTCTCTCTCTCCCTCTCTCTCTCTCTCTCTCTGGCAGCACTGCTTCTTCTCGATCCTTTGTACCAGTCCGGCTGGGGCAGCTTGTGTTCGGCGCACTCTCACAGCCAAACAGAGAGAAGTTCCGGGCTAGAACGCTGACGGCTTACACCGAACTTCACTTCTCTGAGATGACGGCGGTTAACAGAGAAAGAAAGAATGTAATAAGAACAATTTATTACAATAAAAAAAGATTATCTTATGTAGTTCCTAACCATATCTGGGTTACCTACCCACTTTACTAATGTTAAGTGTCGACGTAGGATAATTATTGGAAATTAATTTAATTGCGCTAAATCTAAGAATAGCGAAATCAATGCATCTGGGAAAATCGGCTAAATGCCTTACACCGGTAATTCATTGTACGACGTAAATCAATACATACAGAAGGCTTACGTTTCAGCTGATCGATACCAACGCAGGTTCACTGATTGGTATCCACTTGAAGGTATGAAGTAATTATTCTTCGTCAAGTTTGTCTACTTTTAGATACGTGTTTTTTTTTTAATATTTTAAAACGATTAATAAAATATATTGCTGCGAATTTTGTGAATGGCATTACTCCCACTCCATCCGCAATCTTGAATTACCGTGAAATATGTAATTTTTTTTTATTTACGCTAATCGATTCACTTCTGCGTATAGTTACATCTTTATAAGCATCTAAAGTCAAAAAATGTATACGTGTAATATATATTGGAAAGTTGTGTTACTGAACGTTTTTCATCGAGTCATCCTTTATGTCCAATGAATTATTTTAATGCTACATCCACGATTATGGCTATCAATGCTTTGTTTTTGTTTCTTCTTTTCCCGTTATGTTCGGTTCCTTAAACAATATGGCCAATGTAAATCGTCTTATACAGCGCGAAGCGTACATCGCATCTTATATATTCAGCCCGAACAATCAGTTATTTAAAAGGATGACGGGATTTTTAAAGAATAACATTTAAAAGCAAACAGAAAAATACTGTCTGGCCTACAGAAGATCGGTAGACATGAACGATATTATACGGAAGGTTTGGTTTGACGAAAATTGGAACCTACTTAATGATAGACTGTTACTTCCGCTATTTCAATCTTTATTGCTACGTTTCAGAAAGTTTCTTCTCTGGCCGTCTTCAGGCGTAGTTTTATTATCCTTTTGATGATAGAGTTCGCATCTGTCACTGATGGGATTCGAACGAGGAATATAGCTAATACCGGATTCCAATACAAGGGCTCTCCAATAGAATTTACATTGGAGGTAATAGGCCATCTTTAACTATAAAGGATACTCTTCACGATTGGCGGAATTAGTCTTTATTTAACTACATTAAATTACTAGTATCTTGAAGATGTGTGTGTGTGTTAGTTTTTTTAGAATTCGAATAATGGTACAATTTTGTCAAAAAAAAGAATTTTTAGGAAAACTAAAATGAAATAAAATTTAAAAAATGGAAAAGTAAAGAAGAACGGTATAAAGGGAGATGACAAACAACAACAAAGAAAGAAGTTTGTTGTAAGAGACCAAGGAACCTAATAATAGACGTGAATGTCGAATGAACGTTTGTAAAACAACATTTAAAAATGGTTTATATAAGAACCGAATCCACGAAACAGCACTTTTTTTTTTTGGTCTGGTTTTGTCAACATGACTGCCAGCCATATATAATAACTTTATCTGTTTATGAAGACTTTCTTTAGGTTTTACCTTGGCACAGTCAGAGTCATGCCGTAAATAATAGCATTACTTGCCTGTGAAGACTTCGTTTTACTTGTATTGTTTATTTTAGTTGCCGGTAATGACAAAGATGACATGTGTTTGTGGTTAGTTTCATTCCATTGTAGTCGTTCTTCGAACACCTGTGATGCAACTACACGTCCATCTGCTCTCGTTTATTTTTTAAATTTAAAAAAATTTAATTAAAATATTCCAAATATATATATTTTTTTTTACGGTTGCCTGGCAGCCATCTGTTTGGGTATCTAAGAAAAAAAAATTCATATTACCTCCGGATAGGTCGTTTGATGAGTAAGGATAAGCCAATCGCCTACTCGCCTCCTTCAGGGTCGCCATCTCTGCCACTCCATCTACACTTATTGCTCCGCTGAGAATTTTCTTCTAACCAGGTCGGCCCAGGTGGCAAACTCTTTTGGCTCATTAACGCCTCCAGCTTTCTAGTTTCCTGTCGGTCTTAATTTCTGTTTCTTTCCTTCAGTTTTCTTTTTCTTCTTCTTGTTTTCCTTTCTGACTAAGCTTCGCAGTGTTTTCAAAGTAAATTCCAATTTTAAAGGATGTAGATGCCATAGTAATTAGTTATTACAAGACGGCAGGAAGCCGACATGGCTTGTACAAGGCCTTCGGGGCTAAAGAAATATCCATCACTTTCCTGCTCTATCTATGAATCTATCTCTATTCACCCTTTCCGTTATTCTTTGATTATGGTTTTCAGAAATTCTTACGCATAATTTATTTTTAATTCAATACGTAGATTGATTATGACGCCTTTCAGAAATATCATCGCGCCAGTATGAAGTCGTCGCGAAATGCATCCATTTCTGGAGATGGATAGCAACAAAAACGAGAGGGTACTTTGTTAATCACTGTCGCAGGTACCAATCTATTGCGTCTGTGACGTCATTTTACACTGATTACGTGCTGCGTGGGTTCTTCTGATTGGCGTCAGTGTGAAATAGCAGCCTCAGGCCAGTGTACCGCCACTAGTCTCTCCGGTTATAGTTAACAAAGCTGCTACGATTGCCACTTTACTACTGGTCACAATCCAGCAGTGAGATAATACGTAGTCTACACCAATGCTACCTTCGGCGGTACTTCTGCTTTTTTAGCAAATAATAAGCGCCATTGCACCAATTAGTCGTTCTCGTGTCGGCTTTGATTTAATATGGCCTTGTGGCGGGATGGCCGCAGAAATATGTTTTCTTGGCTATAAAGGCAATTTCAAGTTGGAGATATTGTCCGATGACCAGTTCAAGATCGGTCACCGGTCACAGCAATTGATCGCTGTGTGTTTGATCACTTTTGGCTCGGCGAAACAGAACTATATCACAAACCGAACTTGCTTCTGATCACCACAGTATAGTTAGCATCAACTTCAACCGTACGCGGGGGAATGAAAGAGGGCTTTATTCGAGACGGCCCACAGTTTGTATCCCCACTGGCCCGCTCCCATAAACAGGGATGGTTGAGCTGCTACCGTGAACATGACGTCTGGACACCACATCACTGAAGTCATCTTCTCTCCACCGATGAGTTAAGATTCAGCGTTCACTGTGACTACTCAGCCAGATCCAACGGGAGAAACTGTATTTTAATGGACGATCACAGAGAGGGCACTCTAATTGGCCGATATTTTAAAGTCCAAACCATTGCACATATGATATGGCCGGAGGAGTCTTCTCAGCAAAATACTTTTACGAATGTTTGGGACGCCTTAGCTAGGAAGGCGTGTTTGTTCAAGGTTTCTGTAAGAACTGCAAACTTCTGATAAGACAATGGACGCTATCGCCTACTACCCTCATTACATCCCTCATAAACTACCTCCGATTCATTTTCATTTACTTCGTTTGTTAGAATTCTTTCTTGTTTTCTTATTTGGTTTTGCATGTCTCTCTTCACACCCGTACAACTTATTTGTAATTTACGTGTTTCTTACATAAAAGTTCTGTCGTTTTTGATGATTTAGTGAGTACAACTTCAAACAATTTGGAAATATTTTCTGTTGCTTACCTTTTGAGAACCAGCGTATTTTGGCAGTTGGATGTAAAATCCCATTATGCTTGCGTTTTTACAGGCAACAATGTGGCCTTGTATCTGTTATTTAATACTGACAATTACCTTTGTGTGCTATCCTTGGTTTAGACAATTAAGGATCCCCCCAGCCTTCTGCTTATACAAAAAAAAAAAGGAGAAAGTTTCATAATAAAGAGGCTCGAGATGAGAACAAAGATTGAAGATGACCTTGGCCGACAACCTACATTCATGATACCTACATTCTGCATACCTCACTTTAGGTGGGGGTCGGACGTAAGGCAAGCATCTCGCCGCAAGATCATTCCTATCGATTTTCAGTCGAGAGGAGACGGGGCAACAACAACAACAACAACAGCGGGAGGGTGTCCGAGAAGGGGCTCAAAGTAAAACCGGTCGTGAGTAGGAATCTGGCGAGCTGCGACTTCACACGCGGTGACACGTGCGCTCTTCAGAGGTAAGGGGGGGGGATCGTGGCTTGTTATTTTTTGTCTGGGGTCTGTTCTGCGCTGAGGGAGTGGTAATTGGTTTGTGCTGTGAGAGAGAGAGAGAGTAGTTCTCCCCCCCCCCTTTTCCGATTTAAAGCACACGAAGTTTTAAATACCCTTCTGCTCTCCTACTGATACGATACCTACAACAAGAGATAAAGGAAATAACCCTTTTACTACAACAAATCGCTGTTTACGTGAACATCCCAGAGAATGCTTAGTCAACGAGAGGGAGACGAGAGGAAAGAAGCAAGAGGATGAAGACGAATCTACATAACTAAATACAGAGTGTGGATGCAGGGATTTAAAAGGAAAGACATTAAACGATAATAATATCAGACAGCTCGAGTTTTAAATTGTCGGAGTATATGGGGTACTGCCAGCTCGTTCGCAAGAATAAAACCTTGTAATTTTACTGTGAAAGGTACTGGCTGGCATTTAGCCACCATAGGAGTAACGTTCCCGGTGCAATTACTACAGTTCTGTGGTTGACTGTGCAATAACAATTACCATTATTTTAATAATGTTTTCCTAAGACAGTTAAAATACGGGTGAGACTTGACAATGGCTACAGTAGTAACGGTAACGTGTTTGATTTCGGTTTTTATAATTTGTTTGTTTTGTAAATATGCAGTTCGGCGTTAGGCTGTCTCAGTATGTCATAGTGCGATATCTGTAACCGAACCTTTTCAGCTGGCAAAACGGCGATTTTTAAGCAACGCTATGAAACAAGTTTTCTTAAAATGTATGGGAAGAGATGCGAGTGAGAGAGGAGAGAGGAGAGAGAGAGAGAATAGACAGAGAGGGGAGAAAGAGACCTAGGGGAAGGGATGGGGAGAGAGAGGAGGAGGAGGAGGAAAAGAGAAGAGACAGAGAGAGGGGGAAAGAACCTAGGGGAAGGGATGAGGAGAGGGAGAGAGGAGGAGAAGGGGGAGGAAAAGAGGAGAGACAGAGAGAGGGGGAAAGAGACCTAGGGGAAGGGATGGGGAAAGAGAGAGAGGAGGAGGAGGAAAAGAGAAGAGACAGAGAGGGAGAGAACGAAGAGAGGGGGAGAGAAGAAAGACCTAGGGGAAGGGATGAGAGAGAGGAGGAGGAGGAGGAAAAGAGAAGAGACCAGAGGAGGGAGAGGAGAGAGGGGGAGAGGAGAGAAGACCTAGGGGAAGGGATGGGGAGAGAGAGGAGAGGAGGAAGGAGGAGAAAAGACGAGAGAGAGAGGAGAGAGAGAGAGAGAAGGAGGAAGAGGAAATAGACAGAGAGGCGAGAGAGAAAGAGACCTAGGGGAAGGGATGGGGGAGAGAGAGAGAGAAGGAGGAAGTGGAAAAGAGACAGAGAGGGAGAGAGGAAGAGAGAGGGGGAGGGAGGGAAAGAGACCTAGAGGAAAGGATGGGGAGAGAGAGAGAGATTCCAAGGACAATTTCTCCCTTCCTCATCCCCCCTGACAACTCTACTTTCTAATTAACCGCGGAAGTGTTCGATTTTTTCTACACACTCGATTAACGTTTTACCGCGCACGAACCAGCTTTTAAAGTAAACTTATTTTAATAAAAGGTAAATATATACATATATATAATTTTTTTTTAAAATTAAAATAATATAATTTGAGAGCCGGCCATCTGCCCGCGTGCACGTAGTGGCCCGATCATTAAAACAGGCGGTGGTAGTTCGAAGGGCAATATCGATCACCTTATTCCCGACGTGGGATCATGAATATTCATCAAGCAAATCTTTCGACGTCAGCGAGCGATACGAAACCCTGTCGGCCCGAAGTCCCGGCGATCCGTCCGTTCTAAGGCCCGTTTGGTCGCTGAAGTAATTTTCCGAACTGTTTGCTTTTGTTTGAGTATAATCAGAACTTTATCCTCAGAAGCTTGTTGCTGTGTTTTTCTGTGGACACGCGCGCGCGCGAAGTTCGGTATCGAGAGAGAGAGAGAGAGGGGGACTGGGAAGTATCCGAAGTGTGCGGGCTAATTGCTTCTGTCACACTGTTGCACATGCGTAGTGGGAGGGGAAACGCGGTCCGCGCAAACCACACCCCCCTCCCCTACAACGATCAGTTCGCGTTGTTTGTTGTACGTGAGAGGGAGAGCGTGCACTATAGTAGTTGGTCTGCTCGCCTCTGATGGAAAGGAAAAATCCAGGCCGGACGACCGGATAATTCGCTTTACCTTCTCCGCCGTCTTTACCGGCCGATAACTCGATTAAGACACTTCCGGACCTTTAAGAAACTGCATGTTCTCCTATGCAGGCCGGAGTACGATGGAATATAAATAGACATAAGAGAAACACTTTTCTCTCGTTAGCCAGACAGATTAAAAGCGAGAGAGAAGGGGGAAAAAAAACCACACACACAATTCGCACTAACAGCGATGCTGAGATGAATGGAAGAATGGAACTAATACATTATTTCTCAACAAAGTGGAGAAAGATGAATAGCTGGTAACCAGAGGACTGTTTGTGCCAGCGAAAAGGAAAAAAAAACAGAAAGTTGCAGCCGGACTGTTGATAAGGGATCGCGAGTGCGAAAGATCAAAGGTGAGTCTAAACGACATGTGGACTAGGGCCACGTGCTTCCAGTCTTGTACGTTTCGCAGTTATCGGCACGTTCTTATCTGCTCTCTTTACTTACGACACCTCTCATCGATCGACGGCTCTATTTCTTTCATCCATTCTGTGTTTATACCATTTACTAATCAATTTTTACTAAAGATCATCTATTAATTTTTCTCTTTCCTATCACATCGGGCAGCCTGATTCTAACTGTCTGTTTGTAAGTTCATCGTTTAATATTTGATTAGATTTTCGCTTTATTTTAAAGAACTCACGATAATCAGTAATAATTCTAAACGCTTTCCTTGAGTTGAAGCAAAGCTTAGGGTCTTCACCGTATTTCATTAAAATTACATTTTGTTTTACTTTAAACTTTTTAAAAAGATTCTGGACATAATACTTTGAGGGTGTCGATCGCCCTCTCACCTCAACGACCCCCTATATTCCGAGGATCCTGCGAATAATGGTTCGGAACACGTCGGAGGGTAGCCGACAACTAAGGGGTCCATGAGAAGAACTTTTTTGCCTATTTGAAAGTTTACTACTGTTTATAACTCTACAGTACATTGTGGCTCGTTCCTCTAGAAGACGTTATGTATGGCTCGTGGCGATGTAGTGCGAGGATGAAGTATCATCTTTATAATAGCAAGCAGGTACTGTTTACCTGTTTTTTTTGTTCATGTGTCGTCAGACTTGTAGAACGACGACCTGTGGGTCGGGATGATTTAAGGGGTTCGATTGTCGCTTAGGTTTTTTTTTCCTTGTTGAATTATTTTGGATACCTTGATTAAGTGACCGTGGATTCGATTGTAGCGCGAATGTTAAAGTAATATTTGGGGCCCTTTATGTAATCCCCCTGTGGAGATTCCTTGCTCTAGATTGTTCCGGGTTCAGAGAGGTGAAGATGGGGAGGCGGGGGGGGGGAGAAGAATTTTTTAAAATGGTATAAGGGTACTGATCAAGAAAGCTCGCGCTAGAGGGTCAAAAGAGACTGTAAAGACGAACAAAGCCCGCAGTTTTTTGGCGGGGCGGGGACTCCGCTTCCTGGGCGCTGCAGAGTCACGTGACGTCGTTGGAGATTTCCCGAGCAGCACGGCGCAGTGGCGTGCTGCTGTCAAACAAACCGTGACGGATGAAGCCTGTTGACTATAAGGGCTCGAGCGCTCGGCGGGTCCGCCGATGGAGATCTGTGGCTGCGCAGACTGCTGCAGTCGGGAGGGGATATGTCCGATTAGCACCGATTCAAGGAGACCAGTCGAGCGCGAGCGCGGGGGGGGGGGGGAACTAATCTGGCCCATTGTCGATTGCGAGGGGCGCGCGCGCTTTTATTCCTCGGTCTCACGCGGAGAAACTTCCCACCTTTTTGTGTTGGGCGGCCGATAATCCGTCATCGGGGCGTCCGGGTGTCGGGAATAGGGCAGGAACGCTTTCGGTGACGTCATCATCATTCATTATTAAAGCTGTACTGCCGCTGCTTTTATTGTTCCGTCCTTTCGGTGATGTCATCGTTATTATTAAAGCTGTACTGCCGCTTTTATTGTTCCATCCTTTCGGTGACGTCATCGCTATTATTAAAGCTATACTGCCGCCGCTTTTATTGTTCCGTCCTTTTGACGTCATCGTCATTATTAAAGCTGTACTGCCGCCGTTTTTATTGTTCCGTCCTTTCGGTGACGTCATCGTCATTATTAAAGCTGTACTGCCGCTTTTATTGTTCCGTCCTTTCGGTGACGTCAACGTCATTATTAAAGCTGTACTGCCGCTGATTTTATTGTTCCGTTCTTTCGGTGACGTCATCGTCATTATTAAAGCTGTACTGCCGCTGCTTTTATTGTTCCGTCCTTTCGGTGACGTCACCGTCATTATTAAAGCTCTATTGCCGCTTTTATTGTTCCGTCACTTAAATTTATTCTTCAACTGTGGTGAAATATTCTGACCCGACCCACCCACGGACCGCAGGCAGAAAGGTGTTCTCCTTTAAGCAGAACTTGGGATATTTCGAGCGCCAGTAGTTAACATTGCCTGTGGGTTTTAGATACTGTTGGCATAGCTTATCGTTGATGTAGAGACTTGTACTATATGTAATCTTGTCGCAAAAGAAGGAAGAAAAATGGCATTAGCTCTCTGTATGTCACCTGGAGTGCATTTCACCCTGACACCCTTCAGATCCGAATTACTCATTTCTGGTTGTACCACAAGAACTGTGATCTCCTATGGTTGTATTTTTTACAAGTGGAATTTCAAAAATGTTCTTATGTGATTTTTTTCTTGTTTACCTAGTTTGTTTTTTTTGCGCATGAGTTGCAACGGTTGTCAGGGGACCGAATCACCTGTTTTCAGATCTGTAGGTTTCGTCCGACTCTTTAGCTGTATCATCTCGTTATACGTAAATCAGTCGATTTCCAAAACATGAAAAGGTAAGAAAACGAAGTAGAATGGAGATTAATTTTAACGGCAAACTTAAGCAAATGTGGTATTTCCATTAATTAATTAGAAATTTGGCAGATGGTCGGTGGGAATCCGTGGTGATGTGATCAAACTGACACGCGAAGTGTTGCTTGTGAGTCATACAAAGGGATGGTTGTGTTTAAATTAATTATTTCTATAAATCAGCTACAACCAAGGTAGGAAACAATTCGACACTTGTCGAAATATATAGAATTTTTTTTTTTTTCAGGTAGAACTTTTTACCATAAAACCGTTCTAACAAATGAGAGTCAACATGCTCACTGTTTGGCTGGTAGCCACAGCTGTACATGAAAAATTATGCAAGTATATCAAACACTAATTTGTCGAATTTTATTCCCCAAAAATTAATTATTTACCATTAAAAAAAAGGAAAGGGAAAGTTTGCTTAGTAATTAACTGTTGGCGCATTACATTGCTTCCGAAAGATTTGTGGAAAAACCAGCGATCCTTTGTAATTCTTTTTCCTTTGTGTCTGGCGATTCGGAACAAAACCAGTCTAACAATGACGTCACCTTGTGATGTACGGTTTGCGTGCTATAACGTAGAGTTACACATCTGCCATTCTCCTAATTATGGAGTGAACCGGTTTCTCTCCCAAAGCCATGTGTTAATTTAGAGAGTAAATTTAATTATTGTTAGAATTTTTCAAAAGGGCAATTGTTTTGCTGCTTTAGCGAACATATTTAATAAATTTGCGCTAGGCTTATCCATATCCCTTACTGCAGGCTAACACTGAAATATCAAAAACCTAGGAGTTGTACAATTTTAGGAGGTTTTTTATTTCATCCTTTTCTATCGACTAATATTTCTTAGTCGTTCAAAATTTATTACATTTGTTGCTATTATACAGTTAAGATTGCACAGGAAGAAGAACAAGAAAGCCCCTACACAATCAAATCTTCAGAGATTATAACATACCTATAACCAGAACGATGTGAGGAATTCATTCAAGAAGAAACAGGCGCGAGATCAATATGTCGCTTTCTATGGAAGTTAGCTCCAAATCGAGTTGAATATAGAAGCGAATGTATTTGCAAGCAAATACCAAATTATCTATTAGCTCAAATGCCATGTTACTAGAGCGTGGGATTTGAAGAAGCCAAGTTTGGTATTTGCAAATTGATCAAAAGAACTCTTCCTTGGTGTTGAAGTACAAAGGGAGATAATTCGATGGACCCAACAATCTTTCATGACTTCAAAGCCCTGTTGTTGTTTTCGGAAATTTAGCATTTTATTGAATTATTGATTGATAAGATCGCTATCAAAGGGATTGGGCACGAGCCCGTATTACATTAACACTTGTAATAAGGGTATAAAAAGTTAAAGATTTTCAGAATCTAATGTTTACAACTTCAAAAAAATCTGAAGGCGTAAAGCTAATTATCGCCTTTAAATGCCAACAAACAAGATCCAGAAAATTGGAATGCTTTTATAGTTTGCCACACTGAAGTGTAGAACAAAACTAATCTTATAGTGATGTTACTGTAATCGACCTTAATAGCGCCTTTATGAAATAGTTGGAAAATAATTACCATACTTAAGATAATAACGCATTTTATGTGAATATACGTAATTGATTGTTTTGTAAATATTTTAGCTATTTTTAAATACTAAATTACACTGAAGCTTCCATAAGGAAATATCGCAATGTACATTATACACATAGTAATTTTTTACAGTCTCTCTCTCTATAATATATACACATACATACAAAGGGTATAAAATTAGGTTTTGGTTAAAAAAAAAATAGAATTACCAGAAAGTAAAGAGATTGTAGCTAAAATCGATTAATGTATTTATTTATTTATTCTTAGTGGTGAAATGGAATCAGACTTAGTAGTTATATAAAAATTAACGTTAATACATTTTTTCTTTTGCTTTTATTTACGGTCACCACACACTCCAGTATAGTTAAATACACTGGGATATATTTAATGAAATTTATATCTCAGAATTAAATTTTGTTGATGTCATGTGATTTGTTTCAAATTATTTCCTTCATAGAAGACATCATTTTGACTTTCGGTTATATACTCACAGTGGACTTCCGTTCTTGCGTATTATACTGACGTCATACTTCCCGTTCACCTGACACATAGCAGCGCACCTGCAGGTGTATATACCCACCTCCGTTAGCTACCTGTACGGTTCGCTGTTATTATTAATTTGTTAAAATACTGAAAATTCAAAAATGCGTATATATTTTTTTAAAAAAATTAGAAGGTAAACTATTGGATAAATGTGTTGCGCGGTACCTTAAAGCCGTAGTTAAATTACTCCACCTTTTTTTTTTTTGTGGCGCTGCTAAACTTTCATTTTTTAAAAAATAAATAAAATAACGGATAAGTCTTTTTAAGCAGGAAAAAAACATATAATATCCGAAAAGGGATTTGTTATGAATGGCTATCGTATGGCCGCGTCACTTTATATAAGTAAACATGACGTCATGTAAATCTGTTTGACGTCATTATTTAATAACAAATCTACGAAAGATTTTTTAGTATAAGATAATCACAGACTCTATTGCCACGCAGATTATTATTATTATTATATTATTATTATTATTATTATTATTATTATTATTATTATTATTATTATTATTATTAGTTTAAAATGTCTTGTCGTTGTTTCCAAATACCGCCGTGCAGTATTTTAAAGAGCTTACAGGAAGTTAGGGCGTGGCATAATTGCCAGATATTTTGTCTAAAGTGTTTATTTGTTTATTGTACTGAGTGGAAGCGTTTTCTACAGATTGCCACCATCGCGCTCCAGAACTGTCTGTCTCGGGTCCAAACCCTGAGGCAGAGAAACACACTCTATAAACGTGTGTTTTGTCGCCTATGGTCATACACATTACCAATTGCTTTCAATTCTTTTCTTAGAATTCACTTAATTTTCTAACGTTGATTTCTGCCATAACAATTTATCGCCTGTTGTTATGACGATGTTGCTTTTCTTTGTTGCCCAAATGGTAAATACAAGCGAGCGATAGCGTCGTGTTTTTTGTGTTACGGTCGAGCCGCCTCTCTAGTTTGTCTGGCCTTGAAACAACGAGGTTTTATATCGTAGTGACAGCCCCTTTAATTCCATCGTGTTGGTGGGACATCGGGCTCACGATCCAGATATTCTCCACGAGTCATCCATCTGAAGAATACGGGAATGGGATCCTCGAATGCCTTGACGGTACATTGGTAGAAGTCTTTAAAATGACAGCGTACTCAGCAAAATTGAGATGTCCTTCGACAACATCCAATTATAACTTTTCACCATGCCAGATTGCATCCAATACCATAATTCTTCTGCTCCCTTATTTTACCATGGGCCGGAGATATCGCTTTTGAATGCCCCCCCTTTTTTTTTCTGGTCTTTTAAAAACTTAGATGCGACTTCAAGAAGTGAATCGCTGATTTCGGACTCATCGGAAGTGAGTACTCGCAGCCAGTTCTTGAGAGTCTCGCCAGTCATTTACTACGACCAGTCTTTCCGAAACGTTTTATTCGGTAGAGATGACGTCGGACCGTTTCTTTTGGCTTACGTCTGTTGCATGGGCGATGTCAGTAATAAAACATCTTGTTTTCACTGCTGAAGACCTAGCGGCATCAGTGGCATTCGCCACGATAAACCTCGCAATGATGTTGGCCACAGATCAACGAGAAATGTCGAGGTTTTGGTAGTCCGTCGTGAACTCTGGTAAACGGTCTCGAATAAACAGAACATGTTATAAATCAGCTTGTTTTTGGCATGGTGACAATACACGTTGGTTATCTACCCACGTAGGGGTCCATTATGTGAATAATCTCACCTGAATTATCTACGTTTTGGTTGGATTCAATAGGTTGCTAAATTAATATGGCAGGGTGCTGTAATATGAAGCAGGATACACTGTTATCTTTCGCAGATGCTAAAAAGTAAATTCAAAGGGATATTTAAGCTAAATGTTTGTTGTTTTTTAAATAAAATCCTGCTTTCTATTAATAAGTTTGGTAAATACAATTTACCTGAGTAGTTTCGTTCGGTGCACCAGAAAAATAATTTATCCAGATTTGGAGACTTTTTACAGTGAATTTACAACAAAGTTTTAAATTTATACGCAGAATACTGATTTATTAGATTTGAAAGGGAAAGACTTCGCTAACTTGTATGGAGTAGCTGAAGAGATTTCAGAACCGTTATCAGCGCGCAAGCGCAAGTTGTCACAATTGGAGGAGGGGGGATAACTCGAATTCCTAAACTGCTCGTGGTTATCATAAACTACATTTATACTGTTTGTTTTTGTATTGACATCATGCAGTAGAGTTTACAGCGATAGCCTTTTATGAATAAATGATTTTATTTTGAAAAGCGAATGATGATAGAATTAGCATCAGCTATCTGTCTTCGAACGGTGAACCGAGAAAAAATATTTTAATGTGCCAATTAATGCAAGTGAACGCCATATGTAAGCTGGACTTTATATGGAGATTTTACCTTTTAGTGTTTACATTGTTTATGGCAATATTCGCACTACCTTGTTCTTAGCGCAGCTTCGCATTGGAAATTTTCCAAAGACATCGACGTGACGTCGTAATGGGTATTAGAGCTGTGTTAACATGAAGTAAACCGCTGTCTCATTGAACCCATCAGGTCATAAACCAACACGAAACCGGATCGATGGGCTAGAATTCTCTTTACAAAATCCGAAACACCAGGCGAGCTATCTCCGAGTACATGTCTGAACACAATATGATATTTATAAAATTTTCAAACTGGATAGATGTGGACATTTAAAAGGCAGCTTTGATTTCTGGTATCTAGACAGAAATGATTGAAGCCAATAAATGTCGAAAGTTTTCAAAATAAAATATGTAGAACCCCCCATCATCAGATCATTGTCATGTGCCTTCCCTGATTCGGAGCTCGAAGTTCCAGGATCATCCATAATCGACTAGATAGAAAGACGACTACTCGCCTGCTTGGTTTCCACAAAGCTTCATCGCCGGATATGTTTGAACGAGCCTGCCCAAGATCCCAACTAGAAATCTTCGTTTTTTTTAGATGTGGGGAGAATCTTAGAGCCTGGAGGAAATCCACGTGACCGGTTGGTGAAGAGGAAACTACGTCACGCAGGTACGCCAAAATGAGCCTGTCCCGTCGAGCCAAATCCACCTTAATCACGGCCCGTGTGGAACTATATAATTATATTTCCTTAGCCTTATTTGGTATTTCCCTTTTTTTGATCTGCATTACTGTAACGAAAATGTCAATGCAAAATGTTCTATTAAAAGCAGCCCTTTATGTTGTCGTTGAAAAAGTCTGCAACTAGAGATTAATATCGAAATCATGTCATTTAGCGATATATTTTTAATATCTACATTTCAAATATTAAGGTATTAAATATATGTATTATCCCCCAACCTTTTACTAAGTTAACGTAAACTGGTTAATTGTATAGCTTAATACTAACAGTGGATACTAGTTAAGTCTCGAAGACCCCAACCTTTTACTGAGTTAACGTAAACTGGTTAATTGTATAGCTTAATACTAACAGTGGATACTAGTTAAGTCTCGAAGACCCCCAACCTTTTACTGAGTTAACGTAAACTGGTTAATTGTATAGCTTAATACTAACAGTGGATACTAGTTACGTCTCGAAGACCCCCAACCTTTTACTGAGTTAACGTAAACTGGTTAATTGTATAGCTTAATACTAACAGTGGATACTAGTTACGTCTCGAAGGCCCCCAACCTTTTACTGAGTTAACGTAAACTGGTTAATTGTATAGCTTAATACTAACAGTGGATACTAGTTACGTCTCGAAGATGAGTCTTCGAAGTCAACGAAATACACAGTTTTCCATTTTTTAAAATCATCTACTTTCCAAGACATTCCAAGATGACTAAAAAAAAAAAACGAACCTTGCAAAGTGACTGACTCTGTTAAGAATCTAGTCGGGTGGAGTCTGGTGAAATTTGATCAAAGCGAACAGCGGAATGGAGTTGGGGGGGGAATGGTGGCAGAATTCTGACAGAACAAGAGAAAGTATTTCTCTAGTTTCTCTTATTGAAAGATATGCAATGTGCGTGGTTAGGAAAACAACAGATAAAACCAGAAGCTTGAGATTGACGTGGCGATTGTAAGAGGGAGAAAACAAGCGATATTTCTTTAGATGCATTAGGTAAGATGATCCAAAGTCGTATATCTTGGTCTCTTAAAAACCCTTTTTTTTGTTACCCCTGTTAACGATATACAGTTGTTTTTGTTTCAGTTCTGATGTTGTTTAGTCAGTCACTGCAAAAAGTAACAAATCGTCTTACCGGGATTTCGTGATTCGACTCGAACGTTTAAGAAAAGAAGAAAACAGAGTAAGGGGTCAGGAATACTTCCGGTAATGCTGGCGACCTGGTTGCCATGGCGATGGTTTTGAGGTTCTCGAGATAAATACCGAAATTTTCCCAAGCAGGAACGCTGCTTGGTGTGGAAGATAGGAGGAGCGAGCGGAACAAGAGATGCAGATGCGGAACCAACCAACCAACCAAACTAACTACCCGAGTAGGAACAGATGTGTGGTGATGCCGTGAATTTCCGAAAATCTGGTCAGAGGGCAAGAACGTAATGATACACTGGCTTTGCGAAGTGCTCCTAGCATTTGTCTATGCGGAATTCTGAGATCACCGAGACGACTGGGAATGCAGCTGAGAAGTTCAATAAGAGAGCATGTTCTTCACCACCCCTGTCTGTCTGTCTGTCTGTCTGTCTGCCGATATAGCGAGGGAGGAAAATAAGCGAATGAATTTCTTCCGCGCACGAAGTCTTGAGATCTTTAGTGAAACCACTGGAGTGAGAACTGGTACAGAAATGTTAATTAAATTTGTTCCTTCTTGAGGCAGTAATACCGTCTTTTATTCTTACATTTATCTGCGACGATTAATTCCTTCTCCAGACCAATATTTACTAATCTGAGAAAGGGGGGGTGTCATATTTTAAAGTCGATCAATAACAAGAAATAGGTATTCAGCGGTAAATGAGATAGTGCAAAAATTGCATGTTTTCGATGCAAATAAATGAATTCCCAAATCCTGTTTGGTTTACTACACTACACATAAAAAGATGCTGTTGTTTTACAATGAAGAGTATTGTTGTCGTAGGAAGTAAGGTGTTTCTCTGTACATTTACAGCAGCACAACGATTTCACAGCAAATGCTATAAGTCTGAGAGTTTTTCAAAAACATTGGGAATACGACTTTGACTTTTCAATCGTCGAAATAACGTTTCGTTTAAATATCAAGAGCAGTTCCCGTCCGGTACCATAAAGAACAGCGTGAAATAGCATGCGTTGTTTTAAGACACTAAATACATACTGTGGATGGGTTATTTCTAACTAGATAAGCTAATGGATGCTCACCGGAGGTATTCAGCAGCCAAACCCGGTTTTAGGGGTAGCCAAGCATTTTGATGATGAAACGAGCTGGAAGCGTTCCAGCTCGTTGCGGATGAACACGTTCTGTAACAGTATAGGGAGGGGGCTGGGAGGGTTAGGGTAACTTTGCGGCCGTAGGAACTGTGAGGTAATAGCTGTGCGCTCGCTGTTAGACTGGGGCTTGCAAGACGAAAGACACCGCAAAATCCCCATCGCAACGTATTTCATTCGTCACCGGCCTCTCTCCAGATGGGTTCCGCGTTGATGGAACCCTATACGGCGCTCCGATACAAGCCACGACCTTTGATTAATGGGAGCCGAATGATGACCTCTGAGTGATCGCCACACCCTGACAGTTTCCACACCATTCCTTGTATAAATATGAAAAACAGCTTGCGCCCCGTCACACACACACACACCCCTGCGAACATTGTTTTGGGGGAATGGAGGGCAGTTTTGTGGTCATCCCAAGTCGACAGTTCCTAGAAGTGAGAAATGCGACCAAAGTTAACGGACGACCTTATGACATTTGTCGATCAGCGTAGCAAGGGATTTCTAACATCATCTCATCACTACCATCTCAGTCCGATCTTCCCGATGATTATCAACCACAGATGTCTCGGCTCTCCCTCCAAGAAGCCGATATATATCTTTTTTTTTCTTTTTTTTTTACGTTTAAAGAATTAAAGCGTGCCGGTCACAAGGGACTGCAGATGTAAAAATCTGGAATCCGCCAAAAAGGACTCCGTGTAAGAAGGTAGCTGAAACGTTAGAAAGAAAAATTAACAACCTTAGAACCATGCAGGTGATATCTAGATAGCATAACGTGTTGACCCTTAATGGTCTCCCAATTAATCGTAATGGTCGGTGATTGGTTTGAAGCGCTCAACCGAACAGTTGAGCGCAGTTTTTCGTAAAAGACAAGAATCCACAATAACAGCATACTTTAATAGGAAAGAAAACAGTGATCTGTTATTTGTCATATTAAGAACAATAACAATCAGGTGCCCACGGGAACTGTATATTTGTATTTTGCCATTAATTGTATCTTTTTCTCTTCAAACAAAGTTTAGGTTAACTCTTTCTAAAAGTAAGAGTAAACTAATTTCCCAACGGTTTTGATGAGCTGTCAGTCGCCAAGCTCACTGCATCTGGTGCTCTTGCAATTAGCGCTCCAGCATAAGATGATAGGGTAAAACCAAAAACGACTGCAATCGAAGAAAGCATTTGCCTTCAGGAAATCAGCCGGAAAGTAAAAGTCTAGAACCCTTTAAGCTAACCAGAACCCCGTTAGACGATTACTCAAAGTTACCAGCGCCGACCGCGGTTATTCCATCAGGATCCGCGGCGATGTCAAAGGATAAAAGTGGGCTTTGCAGCAACGCCAGTGATTATCACAAAACAGCGGTTACACCGAAATCTTTTCACGAGTAGTGAGAACATCCGTCATTACAACGCTTGATGAGGCGAATAAAGATGGAGACCATGTAAAAACTTCCAATTCAGATATTCAGTGATTCGTTTGCTATAAAATAATTAGTTCTTATTGTGTTGGATGTGTTCTCGGTTGTTTGGCAAGATGAGGAGGATGTCAGATAGATTATGATAATCTAAAAATATATTTTTATCATTGTACAACATCAGTTTTTACAACGGTGGTATTTAATTTAGGCTAGAAAAATTAATGACGATTATTAAATAGTATACCTTAAATTTATTATGCTTAAAATATGCATACTCTTCCATGTAAAGCATTCAGTTGAAAAATTAATTTCTATTCTGCACAATAAATAAATACATTAAAATGGCAAATATTTTACGGATTGTGTGACACACCTCTGCAGACTGACAGGAGAATAAGGAGGCCTTTTACTAAGAATAACAAAGATAGAAACGTTGGAAATTCCCTATTTAAAACCTATAAATTAACCTCGATGCTGCTACATGCAGATAAGTTAACACAAGAACAGGCATGAAAGATCCGCTAATTACTACTCCGGCTCATTACCCGGAGACTTTTCTATGCTTATCAATACGAATAACTAAGTCTTTATTATTATTTTTTTTTTTTTAGCCGTCCGTATTCACGTTTAGGGTTCTTACCAGAAAAGAATTTAATTAACCAAAAAATGTTTTGGAATTTTAATTCGCGATGACTGATTTAACGAGCTGGAAGAAAATTTAAAGCTATGACGGAGAAAGTAGGAGTCCGTCATATTATGAGGCCGGGTTGTTCTGATGATATCTGTGGCTGTCTTCGTTTTGATATTTTGCCGTTTATCCGTAAACCATCCTCTCGAATTATCAGGATTGTCTGAATCGTCTAACGGGCACAAAGGGTTGGCGATCGATTGAGATCCGTGTATTGTCCGAGCGTAGCCGGCCGGCGGTCATCTTCTCCGACTGTAAAAACAAACCGCTGGCCACTTGAAAATCTCATCTCCAGAGACGGGGGAAGTCTGAGAGTATTTGCCTGGAATTTAATCGCAATGAGTTCTATTGTCGGAGCCAAATCGTCTCCGAGACGAGCCAGTGCGAGCTCGTCAGCCCATATAAACTGGCCGTGGCGTAGGGTTAAAAGAAAATTGGTTGAGGATCTCGACTTTATGACGCTTTTTGCTTCAGGAAATCTGTTGGGTTTTTTTTTTTTTTTTAAATTCTTATTTTTTTCTTTCTTTTCTAAAAACTCGGGTAAATAAATGAACAAGGAAAGTATCTCGGAATGCGCAAGAGAGCGTAGGATCGGTACGGGCACGTTCGTGTCGACGCACTCTTGGCAGACAAAGGAGAGTGTCGGTTATTTACCGTTGCCGTTTTCGGTAGTTCTCCGAGGCCCACGTTATCTTGGACGGCAGCACTTTACGTGTGTCCATGGCTTTGGTCGCGCCAGTCTTACTTACCCTGTCACCGCGCTCCAGCGGGCAGGGTTTGAACACACGTCGATCTCTGCGTAACGCGCGATAACACCGCTGTCGGGCGAGACTTGGGCAAGGAAGTACTGCTATGGCCGGCGGTGGTTTTCTGGCCGCTTCACTTGGGTCTTTCGAGAGAGGAGCTTCAAGCCGAGGAGTGTGACGAATGATGTTCCCGAACGTGCGACGTGTATTTCAGTGGTCCAGCTCTCTCGTTATCTCAGGCTTTGGAAAATCACCGATCACTGACAACAACTTCACTTTGTTGCTGTCTTTTTTTTTAAAAAAGAATAGTTACCGTTCTCATTCAACCTCCACCCGGGAGCCTGAAATATTTACTTTAAGAAAAAAAAAAAGAAGAATATGGGTGAGTTAGAATTTAGCTAATTGTTTAAACAGTCGGCAGATGCACCGTAAAACCTCAGCATCCTTCCGCCTTCTTTTGCGATGTACCATAGACGTGTAACCCGTCATCATAAATAGATAACCAAGCTTCAGATGGTGCTCAGAAATCTATAAGTGCAAGAACAGTTTACATCGTATTAATTATGGACTTCAAAAGCCTGGCCCATGGATGATGCTATAGAAGAAACGTGATGAGAGTATTTAATATATACGTAAGTATGTATGTGTGTTTATATATGTAATAAGACAAGCAGCATCTGATTAGGTGCACTCCGCCGCTGAGGGATCAAAAGGTACAAGGGAAGTTAAAACAAAAGTAGTGCATTCATTTAGAATGTTGTACAAAGGGGATACCACCTTTCTTAAAATCTCGCCTTATCTGCTTTCTATATAAATCTAGATATTTGACAGTTAGCTCTACCAACTTATTATCCAACTCGAAGCAATAAATCTTGCGCTTTCATTTATTGGTAAACATTCTCGCTTCCTAATAGCTATCGGCAGCCGGAAATAAAGGGTCTCAAATTATTTCCGAAAATCTCCTTTAGATGCAGGAATCTCGTCTTTCCGCTTGTTTTAGTCGCGTGAAAAGCTTTGTGCCATAAGTTCATTTCTTTCCGTTCTGCTTTTGCTCTATCTTTTTTATCCTTCTTTTTTTCGGAAGAGACAGATGGAAGGTGAACTCCTTCTCGATGGCCTACTCCGAATACATTTAGTTCTATCGCTAGCCGCTGCCACCTGGACCGCCACCATCTGGAACGGGTCTCGCGTTAGCCGATTTAGAGTTACGTCCCGTGAGGTAGACACCATTTGAGCAATTCTGTTTTGCGGTTACGGATTAGACCAGAAATCTTCAGCAAGAGGAAAGCTGACGTTTTTCAAACGCGCCTTTGCCCTTTGCTTCCGTCTTACGGAAACCGTTTGAAAAACGCATCGAAGTTTCCTGTCTGGATTCCCTGCCGGTTGGTAATCCTCTTGGCGTCTTTTGCCCAGTTTGCACACCAGCTTTTCTATTATTATCTGTGTTTGTTTGTTTGTTCTTATATTTTTGATACAATCTCACTTATGAAGGATAGAAAAAGTAGCTGTCGAGAAACCTAAGTCGAGAGAGTTTGTTAGGGAAGAAAGGCGGATCAGCCATCCACACCTACGGGGGCAACGAAGAATCGGCCTGTGTCTGGTTGGCAGGAAGGTAACCTGCGCGCCGAACGAACTGGGCCATGTACAAAGCACGCATTCTTATCGTCCATATTGCTGGAAATTGATAATAGCGGGCGAAACACGATAGAGGGCGTTCCGGTCAGTTTATGGTTTCGCTGGAATCCTGCGGGCCGTTATCTCTCTCTCTCTCTCTCTCTTCTCTCTCTCTCCTCTCTCTCTTCTCTCTCTCTCTCTCTCTCTCTCTGTGGTGAGATCGCAAACTATAGAGGCTTTTTTTCGCGATGATATGGTTTGCGGCGGCAACTTGCGTGCTGGCTAAGGATGTGGCCTACCGACTTCTTTCTCCTTTTTCCGCGCCCACGGCTCTGACTATATATATATCTGTGATTGTGTCACGTTATAATGATTGGCTGTTTTTTTAAAAAAAAAATAAACACGAAACGTCAGTGTGTAACGAGACGGCCACTTACTCGCATTTACATACCCACAGCCAAATCCGGCTAATCTACCGTCTCGCTACCGAGATGAAAGCTAGCTATTTGGAGATGCGCGTTGCCACGACGCTCTTCAGTCTTGGAGACGTGATTTCTTTTTGCGTACATACTGAAAATAATTGTGGAAACACACATGTTATGAATTATTAGGGAAATATCAGAAAAGAAAAATAATAAATACGCCGTACATTGCTTTAGTATATAGCGTGCGATATCCGACATCAGTTTTTGGAGATTAGAGATTAACAGTACCGGTTTCTCGTGGCCGCAGTCTGTCGCATGGAGTGGCCTTCACTGACTGAGACCTTGATTTTTGTACGCTTGTCATGTGATGTTCCCTTCCCAGGTGCTAGTGTTTAACACACAGTCACCACATTATAATGATATCACGTTTAATACTTGTAGAGTCTTTCCGTAGGTGTGGCACTTTCTGATCGCTTGAAAGACAACCAATCACCGTGTACTATATCAACACATGACTATGACATTGTGATTGTCATTTTTCTTTTTTCACGTTTGCAGTCCTATTATCTGTTGTTGTTGTTTTGCATTTGATACCCAATTTTTAATAACTATTTTAATAATCGTCGACAGACAGCACTAACTGATTTAAAGTATATTAAGTATAATTTTGATTTTGAGTCAATACAAGGTTTTGTACTGAAAGTAGTGAGACACCAATTAACTACAGGGCCCGTTATTCCATTCAGACAAAATATGACCATATGGAAGTATTAGAAATCAACTCAAAAAAGAAATAATATGTTCGAATCAGTTCTTAACTGCTGGTGTTTCGATTGTTGCAAAGTAAATATTGTTTCAACTGTGCATGGATAATTCCATACTCACCGCGCACATTTTGCAGATGCAGGTGAATGTTTTCATCTGTACTCGTCACTTCCTCTTGTAGCATCGTTTGGAGTTTTTGGAAGACAGATCTACCATCACCGTTTGAATTAAAGGCTTTGTATTATAGTTAAGAGACAACTGACAGGAGTTGCTTTCAGAATCCAGCGTCTGTTGCAGCTGAGTAAAGTTGTAAGTCACCTGGCTCGTGGGCTCCTTGATGACATTCTCTTGTCAAGGCATTTCTCCCAGCCTGCCCTAAGTTTTTCGAGTTTCCTTTTTTTTTTAAAGTGCCTGGACACTTATTTGAAAATGGACAAACTGTACGGCAGTGATCAGTCAGCCCGCTACAGTTCTGACTCATAAACCCATGGTTAAACAGCATTTGGAAAAAAAAACTGACCAGCTCACAATATCCACTTTTTTAAAAAATAAACGATTAATTAAGTATTTTGTGTCACTAAAAAGGTCCGCTGTAGCTATCAAATCCAGCCGAGCCACGTGGTTCTTGTCACAGTAAATTCCCAACGATCATCCCTCATACCGCTATACTATCCATAAGAGAAACAAGACCACAGAGAAGTCTGATCAGTAGTTTGTTAACATATATATGGTACAGGTTCTGAAAGTTTATGTAAACTCAGCAATTATTTAAGGTGTTTTTATATTTTAAATTTCCACTAATAAATACATTTTATTGCCACGAGTTTGGGAAAAGGAATGAAATTTGAACAGGCGAAGTTTCATATACGCATCTGTCTCTATGAGGAAAATGGGTTTTTCTCGTCTATTTTCCTTTTTGTGATGATACTCTATATACAGAACTAAATTCCTGGCTCCTCAGTAGGAGCAGGCCAGACATTCTGTTGAGAATTGTACTAATCGGTAATCGGCACATCCCTATGTGCGACTCATCCCGCGTATTTCTGTCCTAAGTTTGAACTTTCTTTTTAGAGAGCTCTTAAGCCGGTGTTATTTTATTTCCCCTGCTTGGAATTTCCTGATATAAATGTCTGGCGTATAACGGACGGCCTGATTCCTGGTGGGTTGTTACGAACAGGCTTCTCCTATCAATGGGATGTATCAACAGCCGGTTAGTTCTCGCTTCAGGGGTTATTAGCGAAAGCGCCATCATGGCGTCCTAGTCGATGGCGACCGTTGATCATTTTGAGAATAAAAATCGAATAATAATAAAAACAAAAGTTATCTCGCCGAACGGTATTTGTTTAAGACAGTTTATGGTCTTTAGCACCGATAAATAATGTGGGCTTCCGTAGCAAATGTAGCAACTTAACATCCATTATATTTCTAAGATCGCACTTTGACTTATACGCAAGCGACGCAGGCACCTGCTGTATCTTTTTCCACACTCCCTTAAACACTCATTTAATTCTCATGCAGCTTCCTAAAATCGCTCTTCTGTAAGATTTAATTTTGTTTCTTGGGCGTATTGCCATAACGGTGCACAAACTTAAATTTTGGACGATATTCTCACGGCGTCGAGGACTGTTTACTTTAGTTTATATTCGGAAATATTCTTGAGCACGATGGCTCTCAGATTAACGATTAGAGAAAGACAGAACATTGTCAGACGATTTCATCTTCTGGCCGAACATCGGTCGAGGTTTATATCTACACTTTCTGTTCGTGGTTTTTCCTTTTATTTTGCTTCTGCCAGACGCAGAGATACGCATTTTGATATCATTTCGAACCTAGAGCATGAACGCGGTTTATAAAGCTTGCAGATGTGTGTTTTATCTGATTACTTCCCCCTGCAAACTGCGTAATGAGGCACAGCGCGAGTTAAGAAGGTAACGCTGAACAGCTCTTCGGAAGATGCGGTACATTCATTAAAGTATTATGGTTTGCTCTACTTGTATATTCTCTTATTGAGTTTAAATTCGTTGCATGTGGGAAATATATTCTGCTGACTTCAGCGTTTGTCTGCAGTTAACCGCAAGACAAACAGTGGTATCGCCTGCAGCTTATTTCTCTTAAATTTAACTAAGTGGATAAAACAATTGTAATCAAATTGTTTAACGATTAAAGGAAAATAACTCTTGCGAGTTTCGTTGGGTAGAACGGCAGGCATCGTCTATGTTTAAAGTTCCGATCGAGCGACATTTTTATTAATTTTTCCTTTTTTAAAAAAAATAGTTTATTAGTTTAATGTTAAAGGGTGTTTTCTCTTTCGTTTTCTAAAATTCCATTCTTGTCCTGGCTTTACGGCAGAATTCATTAAAGTCTGGTTTTATTTTAAGAAAGACCAAATATACTTTCCGCTTTATAACTGGTGTCGGTTTTTGTAATAACTTACCCGTGGTACTATATGTATTTAAATTGTGTGGACGTCGGGCCCCTTTAACCCAGGACAACGGATCAGCCTCCGCCTCCAGTACATCTGGAGCAAGAATAGAAATGTTTCGAAGATAGATGAATGGGTGCTAACCATTGGCCTGTAGAGGTCAAATATTCTGCGGTTGGAAGAAGAAATGGGGCCGGGAACCTTGAATACACTGGGGCGAAAGAGACTTTTACCACGACTTTAAATAAAAGAACCCCAGATCGTTGCTTTAACCGTTTATGTTTAGCTGTTTCTTTTTTTGTCTTAATCTGTAAAAGTATTTTAAAATTTCTCTCTATAAAATCGCTATTTGGTTCTTTTCACCTCTGATAAGAAATTCCCCGTAAGGACTTCCGATGGGTTTGTGTAAGAGGAAGAGAGTTGTTGCCCTTTCCACCTTATTATTATTATTATTATTATTATTATTATTATTATTATTATTATTATTATTATTATTATTATTATTAGAATTTTTCATTGCTTAAAAATTCCTAATTCCCTCCGTGTTTGATCACAGAAATCAAAACCCGATGTTCTTGTCAAATCTAATTTACCAGACTTACTACAGAACAGGTGGATATTGTTACTTGAAACATTTAGGTTTTTTTTTTTTTTTTAATTTCATTACACATTTATTTTTTGCTGATTATCTAATTCTCAAAATCGTATCAAAATGGCAACGTAATCCTAGCATGTCCTCTACAGGAAATGTAACTTAAGGACTTTCTTGAATGTACATTCGGGGTACTGATACATCCTTGAGAAACAGCCAAAACGTTGCTTTTGGAATCCTCGGCCACTCGTAGTTAAAATAGTTTTGGCTACACCGAGAGCGAAATGGAGTATGTCTGCTTTTCAAGGCAATAAATTATACAGATTAACAGAATTTCCAGTTCTCTTGTAGCAAATCAAATAATTAGCAGACTCGCTGTATTGTACTTGTGGGTATGTGCCCTGACTGTAAGTAGAAATATACAAATACAACAGAATCCTCACTTCAACAGGTATCTTGCAGTTTGGTACATTAAATGTTTGGACTGCGGATCCGAACACATGAGTAAGAAAGAACCTTCCGATGTATCAATGAGAGAGGATTCAAGTCTCATTTGTCGAGATGCGATGATTCCGCTTTAATTGCCATATGGCAGTAGCTGGACGGACACAGTAGAATAGTAGATGATGTCAAGATTTTGGTCAGGTCTTGTAATGATTAAATTAGACGTTATGGTATCTCTTGTATCAAACACCTAAAACATGCGTTGATTGCTGAGTTATTTTCCTGTTCCTTTGATTATCAAATGTTTTTTTTTTGTTATTTTCTCTCCTAAAGTTGCCATTAATATGCATATTTACTATTCGTGCGCTATGTATTTTGTACCTTGTCAGCATGATTGCATTTTCGTCGACCCCTTTTATAAAATCTGAACTGCTTCAAATTCGCATCAAACTGACGAACACGCAAAGATAATCTAGATGATAGTTACTATCAACTCCGTCAATGCAATTTCTATTGCTGCCTTCTGGAAAGCTTATTCTTTTGCCGTCTTCAGGCGTACTTTTAATTTTCACTGACGACACTACTCCTGCTAGAATCTTAGCTTTATTTATTTAAACTCACCGATCGGTTTTTCCTGAGACCCCCCCTCCACCCCGGCCTTCTTGGCACGAAGGACGAGCTTTACACTTGGTATGCTGATGGATTGGTTGACAAGAGCAGAGCCGTTCGTGTATGATAATTCTTTGATCTTTAAAGCTCTCATGGAGAGCTTAAAAGCGAGGATTGTTGTTCCTGTCTACTTTAGTTGATGGCTCATCCCCCGACCAGATGTGTTCTAACCCCTGAGCCTTTCTTGTTTTTCCACTCTCACTAACGACACCTGTCTACTGGTTTCGCTCTTATGTGCCGGCAGGGCTGGATTAATGCGAGTTAGGTAAGCCAGCTTAGTCTCAGCTCTTAAAGGGCATCGCGTAAAAAATGCACTTTTAAAATTTATAATGAGTATATATTGCAAATGATCATCAGAAAAAATTATTGAAATAATAAAAAATACAATAGTATGAATTATGTCTGAAAATAAATTGTCCCTCATAGTAAATTGGTATTTGTAGCATTTTGGGGAGTGGGTCTTTGGGGTCTCAGAATACCTTAATCCGGGCCTATGTTGCTGGTGTTACGTATGCGGTTCTCTGTTGTATCTGCATCACAAAATGGCTTAGTTGTCGACAGCACATTCTTTATCGCGGTCACCTGGTGTGAAAGACTGTTCGAATACTGTACGTACTGTACCGCCTCCTCAGCTTCCTGCAGGTACCTCGAACATATAGTAGAATAGTGTGGTCGTAAGCATCACCTTTGGGTGATCTTGAGGTGTGTGACTGATAGCGCAGTGGATGAGCTTGTCTGATATTCTTCATTTTGTTGAAATGTCTCCGCAGTCGTCTTCATTTCTGCACCGTGGGTGGCAGTATCTAGGCAGATGTTGCTAGTTAGCCCTCATCTTCAGACAGTTGACGATGCCCTTCTTCGCCGAGGCTGGATGGTGTGACTCATAATCTAGATATCTCCCGGTATAAGTAGCTTTTCTGTTGCTAGCCCTCATTTCAGACAGTTGACGATGCCCTTCTTCGCCGAGGCTGGATGGTGGACTCATAATCTAGATATCTCCCGATATAAGTAGCTTTTCTTGTTGCTAGTTAGCCCTCATCTTCAGACAGTTGACGATGCCCTTCTTCGCCGAGGCTGGATGGTGTGACTCATAATCTAGATATCTCCCGGTATAAGTAGCTTTTCTGTACACACTTGTACAAGGGCCATCTTCCGCTTTTCCACTACGACATTCGGTAAAGAGATCTCTTTTGTTGTTTTCTTTTCTTTTATGGTTTCATGGTGAACTCTATAGTGGTCCTTAGGCTGTTTTGGATCCTTTTGATGTTTCCAGAGAACAAAGTGCCATCCGTACATCTCTTCCACATCCTGGTCCGTTTCCAAGGCCATCTTTTCGAAATGTTCCGTGCAGATGTCGGCAATCACAAGTGACACTCAAGGCCATCTCTTCTTTTCCGCTGTAAGTCTCTTCCACACGGACTGTTTTATAATGACATCTAACGTTAAAGTAGATAGATCTGTCCTCCAGGGTACCCCCCCATCCTTTTCTAGTCTCTGTTTTACTGAAAGTGCCTCTTGCAAAGGGACGTTGAAGAGGTTGACCACGTCGACGATAACTATCCTCGTGTTCCGCCAGGCGCATGTCTTTGATGAGTGTTGCGAAGTTTGTCCGAGTTCTTCACATCTGTTCTCCCGCACAGCGGATTGGTGATTTTAAATAGGAGCCTCCTCAGAGGATGGCACCAAACGTAGCGATAATCATTAACTAGGTTACATCCCTGTCGCGCCAAACCTTGTGCATAGTAAAACAAAATAATGTTTTAAAGAAATAATACGCACACAACATAACTGAAGTCAACAAACGGCTTGTATCATCAAACACGTTTTCAAGTTTAATTTTGATCGCTATAATATTATACTATGTGCTACTTTTCTAGAGATTGTTCAATTGTGACTAATTAAAATTCAGTTAACTGTTTAAATTAACATTTTCCAGCAATGGCTTCGAACTGTCGAGGTAGCTTTTAATTACTTCGATACTGCGGCTGGCTGTCTTTTCCCGATATAACGTCTAACGATGGCGATCCGTCCGCTGGAAATGTCACATCTCTCAAGCTTTCATGAATTATATTCCTTTGATTTTCTGCAACAACGGAGCGACGAGCTGAAGGCCTCGGTTGAACTCAGAGCTACCGCGCAGAACCTAATGGTTATTTTAGTTTGGGTAAGACGGAAAGGGCAAAAAGTCGTTGTGGCTCGTAGACGCTTTGTCCTCCCCTCTATACCAAATTTAGCGGGGTCAGAGTGAATTAATGAATGCATTACTCATCCCTCAAACAACATCGACGTAAAAAAAAAAATTTTGTTTTACGAGTTTACGATCTAATCTGACTCTGAGAAGTGATGACCACGTGAGCAAGAGGACTGCTACAAGACTAGCAGCCTCAAATGGTTAATAGCTGTGCACCGTTTCATCTTGCAACGAAATTCAGCAGATTACATGAGTTGATCGGTCAGTGATGTAAAGGAAAGCTAGATAATCCTGACTTTCACCATCTTAACACACCATAGTGGCTATAGTACGATGTCGTTAAGAACTAGCTGGTATTATCAAAGGGAAACTCATTAAAACACGACATTGGTGTTCTGTCAGCCAGCCTGCAATAAACAACTTTAATCCGCGACAAACATCGTACAGAAAGTTACTTCACATGTTCACAGTGCGTGAACTACAAATGACCGGAGGAGATGTCAGAGATCTTCAGTTTCTTTTTTTTCTTTTTTCTCGGCTTCAGAAAAGGTCTAGACATAAATCCACTCTTCGGAAACACCTACAGCTAATGTAAACAAGTAGAAACTGCACTGGCTAATCTGTGACAATTCAGAATCAGGCCATGATGCAAGAATTTGAATCGATTCTGCACCTGTGCTCTTCTCCTGGTAGTATTACCAAGTTCTACTCTGGCTCCGTTCTTTTAGTTTCCCCTGTAGGTGTGACAAACTCTTTTTTCTTCTTCTTTTTATCGTAATAAGAAGCATGTCTTGAATATTTTAAGGTCCAACTTATTCTGGCAGAGAATATCTCGTTCTTGCTTCGAATATCAAAGATTCTATATTATTGCAAAGAACCGCACAAGAGTCGTCTCGACTGACGTGATGCCACGACATTTTAATTATCTAGCAATGCCATTCCTTGCCCTCCAATTTCTCAAGTTCCTGTTTAATTTCATCGAAAAAGATTATTAATCTGAGATGAAAATGCTACATACATACTATTGATCGATCATCGGTTCTTTATTAAGCTACCGTCATTTAATTGATGTTATTTATTCAGAAAGAGCTTCGCATAAAAGTTAATTGGAACGACATGGTTTTATTGATTCTTTCTTATCTTCTTATGACTTTAAAAAGAGCACTTTTGATATTTCTACTATTCATTTTTGTCGAGGTGGAAATGGACCAGTTTTATATTCAATCCGGTCTGTGGCATGACCATTTTACCATTGCTGAGCAATATCAGCATACAAGATAATCCAATAGATATTGTGCTAAAAAAAAAGCAATTAAAAAAAAAAAATCCGCTGTGTAAATCACAAACGTTTTTGTTTTTTACGAAACAGTCAGGATAACCAACTAAGGAAACAAAATCAGTCGTCCTTTGAAAATATTGTTACAATGGATCGCCAAGCTGTCTCTCCAGGATTAACTCTGTCATGCTTTCTTTGTGGTGATAACCATAATTTAAGGCCAAAAAAAATTAAATATAACTTGTATTGACGTCGCAATCAGTGCAACATTGGCCAGTTTGTGAAGTTCAGGTCAGGTGTTTCTTCGCTGATGCCAGTATTTCAAAAGGTTCCAATATTTTTAGTTGTCGCCTGAGAGCTAGAGAGTTTAGAATCATACCGATGTTATTTTTCGACAGGAATTTATCACGACATGGTTTTCATTTTACTGGTTTCTCTTTCCTGAAGAAGAAACGCTAGTTCATCTTCCTCTTTGGCGTCCATCACCCACCCAACCTGCTCTACCTGATGGTTGCTTGCTGCTGGCAGTCCATAGCTTGGTATGGTGAACCTTAGCCTTGCGTTATCTCCCCTTCAGATAACAGCATCTGGTACCTTGGATCAAGGAATACTGCAGCAAGAAAAGGCTTATTTTCAAGCAGAAACTTCTCTCCTCTTACTGTGTTCGGCAGGCTCTCCGAGAGACTCGGCATTTGGAATATGAAAGTGAGAATTTAACGCTGCCATCTTCTGGAAGACTCCTTTTTTCAACTCGAGCAAGTGCTCAAGCGTATCAAAAGTTGAGTGCCGTCTTGTGGGGCAATCTGAGACAGCTCTCAAGTTTCCTGTGAATAACCATGCAGATCTGAGTTCTCGGCTTTTTTTGCAGATGGAACGAGCGTTGGCAACTCTACAAGCAATACTTTGATCTTTAAGTGGATCAGTGGCTTTCATTCGACTATCGGACTCTTGCTACTGAACACCAAGATCGAGTTCAGTCAGTATGGTCTGTTCCAGCTCAGCCGTCTTACTTTAATCGGCTTCTTTGTGAGCAAATTCTTTTTCTACGTCATCATCAAAGTATTTCTCCAGAATCTAAACTTTTCTCCACTGCCCTGTTCTTCCTCATCGTTTATATGTTGGACATGCACCGTTATCTGTTGTTTTGGTGTATATTTACTCCACATTAATATCATATTGTGTCAGTGCTTCAGTAAGTTCGTTCTCCGTTCTCGGGATGCTGGGATACATGTAATTCCCTAATTTTTTTTCTTGGCTACAGTAAACCTCGCAATCTCCACGTATTTCGCACACTGGATGCTAATACCCAGAACGGGGCGATCCAAACGTGCTTTATTATTAATCCTCAAAGACAGAAGATCACTTTTCAGTTCTTCGTTTTTATGATATAGTGCCAATCAACTTGGGGCGGGAGAGGATTCTGCTGCTCAGAAAGTTGAAACACTATACATTTTTTACAATCTGAACCAAGATAGAAATTTGCTTGCAAAGTAGACGTATTTTAGAATTAATACACAAACTGTACGTACAGGTTTTCTCGTTTGGACGAGATTTCGGCCGAGAAATCAGCATGATTGTCTAGACCTACTTTCGGAAAGAGGGGCATCTTTCTTACCTGTTACACAGTGAATGACCTTGATCTTTGCGCAGTTTTCGGATGTTCAAATCAATGATCTGAAAATGAGATAACACTTCAAGGCTTTCCAGCTGACGTAAGAAAATAAAAGGAGGCTGTGGGTTTTTTACGTGTGTGTGTGTGTGTGTGTGTGCGTGCGTGCGTGAGTTTACTTTGTTACTGGTTATTTTAGCAACACATCCGTTCACCTGCCTGATTCAGCAGTGATAATTTAGCCCATATTCTAAGGAAAATGTTTCCCCGGTCGACACACGAAAGCGTTGTAATTTTTGCTCGTGGCGCTATGACATTTGGCGTCCTTGAGCATCTATAGTCTTTCAAGTTTTTCATCGCTATGTAGACCGTCTTCATCAGATTTCGTTTCAGATTGCAATGAGATATTCGCCTGATCTTTTGAAAATTCGAAAATCTTTTGGTAAAATTTGCTAAAAGGTACTCGCCTTATTTAGTTTCTTTAAACTCCGATTAAAGGAAGCAATAGACAAGAGAGCGTGTTCTCCGCCAGACAGCCAAACCTCGTCTGGTGGCGTCCACTCCTACAAGGGAGATAACCAGCAAAACCAGAAGTTAAAATGCGTTGGTGGAACTTTTGTTTCTTGTCGGAATCTCCGATATCTTCGACAGTAAAAGAAATAGAAAGAAGAAGAAAAACTGCTGAACTGTGCCACAAAACGGGGTTCTCGGTCACCTCACACCTAAGTCGCTGTTTTCAAATGTCCTTCGTCTTCGAAAGCCAGGACAAGGTTGTCCAAGAAGAAATATGACAACCAGGGCCCGGTCAGACACCGGATCCGGATACGCGTTGTTCTTCTCCATTTGCTTTTTCATCCACATAATAATGCAGTTTATATTGGAGATGTGGTATTGAAAATAAAAATTAGAGAGAATTCCCGGATAAATAACACCCCCTCGCCAATACGAGTTATCGGTCAAACTAAAATCACGATTGAATTTTTGAACACCATATAGAACTGTAGGACGTCAGTTTAGAATTTTAAAGCACTTTCCAAAATTGGTCATTAATAATTGTTTTAATAACTGAGTTATCTCATCTTGGAATACTTTACCAATCAGACAGTATAAATAGGCTACATCAACGTTTTCAAGAACAGATTAGTTGCACATTTTTCTGCAAAAGCGAGCTTTATATAAATTTCAAAGGTTCTTGTCTCCCCCTGACTTTCTATATCTATAAATCGAGGATGGAATCTGATGCTCAGATGTAAAAAAAAATTAACCAAAATATGAAATACGAAAACGTCCCATCAATCTACACAAACTAACAAATGTTTTACAACCCCTGATATTCCTGGTTGGCCACTTTTGGACTTTATACAGCTAGAAATAAATCCTTTGGTCACATTTTTTTCATCTTGGCGTGCATACATGGTACAAATAACCAAATAAAAAGTTTGATGGCAGATTTTGCTTTTATGTGAATGATTACAACGGGATTTTAAAAGATATTGAATTGATGATGTAATTTACCTCTACCAATCAACGCCCTGCCATCACAACTGATTGTTCCAATAAGCCTAAAGTTCTCAACCTGCACGTACATCAATTTGTCATAAGAACGCCATAAGTAGGTGGGAAGTCATTTCTCGAATGAAGATAGGTAATGCTGAATCACCGAGAGAACATGAACAATCAAGTGTAGTTGGTAAGGATGCGGCCGTGATTTTCAAATGCAGTAGTCGCTTACCTGTCATACGTTTTGACACGCGTGCAACATGACTGTATCCAATTAATGGCAAGGTTTAGTTAGAGCAGCAAGCGTTTTACGGAACAACTTATAGGCAAGACAGGTTTCTGAAGCTCGAGGCTACTCTCTGGGGGACGGGAGCAGCGCTGCAACGTCTTTGCAACAGAAACTACTGGTGGAAGCGAAAGGTTTGCCAATGCTGTGGTTCTTGTACAAGATCAGTACGTCGGAAACTCTGGGATCGTGTTAGGCGAATTCGCTGTCACCGGCAGGTTATTGACATTAATCTGACAGGCGAAAGCGTTGAGCGACCGTTGTCCTGCCACATTTACGCGCACTTCCCCAACCCTACCTCTCTTAAACTGACCTCATCGGGCTCAGACAGTCAACCAGCAGAACCGGAGCAACAGAATGGACAGTCCAGCCAACACGCAAGACATACTAGTCAGGCGTGTCTACAAGTAAGAAGTGCCCACGCCCGCCATTAATGAATCGCATGTTGTAATATCATTTCTTATGATCTGTCGTTTTACTTTCCATTACTTTCACAGCCTTCAGAATTGTATCCCCGCTCTGGTCATGATTTGTTCTGGTGAAATTCCATTCTTTTAAGAATTCAATTGACTGCCGGCTTCTTCAGATCTACCCCGTTAACATTTGGATATTTTTTTCAGAAAATATCATGATTGCTGACCTTTTGTCAATTTAAAAGATTGCCCTTATACATTACTGAAGTTATATCATTAAAGTTATAGGATATTGATTGAAATTCCGATCATAATTTGTGTTACCAAATAATTCATTGTTTTCCACAAAGATTTTAAAAATGACGAATTTTTTTCGGGTTTCATGGGTAGTTTCCTTTTATTACTATGTATAGATTAAAGGCTGACTTAATTGACATTCTTGCCCGATTCCTGGTATTATGGTAAAAAAATTTTAAAAAAAGAGCTAATTGCTACTCAACAATTTTCAGAGCTGTTATTAATTTTTACCTTTTAAGTTAATTTTCTGGACTTGTTTTTTTTTTTGTTTAACTGTTTAAATGAAAGGAAATTATGGTTAACTTAAGTGCTATAAAGAGAAGTGTTTATGCATGTCTTCGAGATTAGTCATCAATAGATCGTGTTAGTTGGTAGTAGTTGTCTGAGTAAAGACGTCAGAGATCTATATCTCTCACCTCTCTCTCTCTCTCTCTCTCCCTCTCTCTCTCTCTCTCTATAATCTCTCTCTATCTCTCGTCTCTCTCTCTCTCTCTCTCTCTGTAATAACGTCAATCTCTCTCTCTATCCTCTCTCTCTCTCTCTCTCTCTCTCTCTCTCTCTCTCTCTCTCTCTCTCTCTCTCTCTCTCTCTCTCTCTCTATGTTGTTGTTTTTATTGCTTTGGCTTGTCTGCATTTTATAATTCTCTTGTTGGAAACGTTTTTCATCGTAGGAACTCGGCAGGTGCGTTAGATGACGGAGAAGCAGGCCGAAAGACCCAGATTAACCCCAAACAAATCTCCTAGGAAAGAGCAGCTCTTAATGCCGACGAGTTTCGCGCTCCAGCGATAAGAGGAGCTGAACTGGAGGGAACTCACCGCCTGAGTTTATTGTATTTGTTTGTAAATGTTGGAACCAAGAGCTTCTTAAGGCGGTATCACCGGCAGTGTAGACATTAATATCTGATTCCGGTTACTAAGCGACTCGATCTGACGTCGCGACCGTTCAGTTTTCATCGGTACCGAATCTTGCTAAAATACCGTTAGTATTGTAAACTCATACGGTGTCGGACAAAATTGATAAACAATGGCTGAACAAACGTATGAAAAATTACACTGATAGAAAGTAATTTCTTGTTCCTACGATTGACTGACATATACATCTTCATGATCGTTGGTAAATATTTATCCTCTTTACAACTGCACTTTGAAAAATTACATACAAACTTGTACAAACCTGCCCTTTTATGATTCGATATTTAAACAGGGGGCGAAAATCCCGTCGGGTAATAAGTTTTAAGGTGAGTTTCGGGGGATCGGTCAAAGAGAGCTGTACAAAATTTGCAAAACGCACCCGAAATCTCAGAAATATTATTAATGGCATATCCAACATTCGAGACAAACATCCGCTTTCCATAAACCCGATGAATTTAGAACGGGCGGACTGCTGCCACTTCTTGTCGTGAGGCTGCTGCTTAGCAACATCGAAGTGGGCTGCGGAGACGAAGTGGCTAGCTCGACAGGTGCGATATAAATAATAATCGATGCTGGGAAACGCGCCGATGAAGCTTTCACTTTACCTGCCGGCCAATCTCAGAAAAACTACTTACAGAGGCGAGATGCAAGGCGAAGCGGAGATTTCGTAGTTATATTTTAAGATATATATAATTGTTTACAAGCCTGGTGGCCTTCCAAGATTGATCACGCTGCAGCAGTAAGCAGTTTACAAGGAAGAAACAATCAGCAAGTTTCGCCAACATTGAGTATTTAGTGGGAGGGTTATTTTCGTAAATTTACGATATACTCCTGTTTATTAAAGGTAAATAGCGAGCCAGGGAGCCTCCGCGCACCGCAGATCGCTCTGTATTTTAACGACTTGCCGAGCGAAAGTTGTTAAAATGTTTAAATATTTGTTTTTTGTTTTTTTTTTTCTGGTCCGTCTTTAAAACTCCGGTTAGTCGAGTCCTTCTCCCTTTTTCTGCCAGCCTTGAGCACAGCGGTGTGGCACCAGGACTGACTCACTCACAGACGTGTTTTTGTTTTCTAGACCGGGTTGGGGGGAGGGCATCATCTCGTCTTCGGGACCGAGAGTCTCCGTTCAGTACACAGCGCGGTCGAATGTCATCGCTTTCAGAACCCCGACGCAACGAATAATCAGAGCTTTTTTCGCTATCTCGGACAGGACCGATGCTAGCCTGAGTGATCTGATATCCTGTCTGCTAGACTCGTTCGTTAATTGCCGGATTGGAATCGCCCAAATCGTCTTAACTGTTTATACATCCGTTCAGGGACGACATTAAAGCATTTCCGAACGGGATTATGTGGAGATTTAATTTAATATAATGCAATCGCTTCAGAATAAACGATGGAAAAAAATGCCGCACGTCTGTAGAAGGAAACAGCAGCACCAGCCAGTTGACATCCAAGTAGTTGGAACCATAATTTTATTTCTTTTTTTACTTCCGATAAATGATTTCATAAACGCACAGTCGCGATACGTTTGCTCTGTGGCGACACAAGTAGCGATGCAACCGATTCCTCGGCAACTCCCTCGCGGCCAGGAAGAGATTCATATACGCGTCCGCGAGCTTTAGGCTTTAAAGTTGGTGTTCCGGAACCCACGTGACGTCTACGTCAAAACCAAGAACCGTGGTGTTATGGGTAATCCAGCAGTCTTTAAACTCCCATTTAACCAATTTTTGTGTTCCCTAGAGCTCATTGAAGAAACATTGCCAGCACAATGTTGCATGTGTGTGTATTATATATGGAAATAAGACCAATGAATGAAATTGTAATAACCGTCTTGTGTCCGATCGTGTAGCAGTGGGTATTGAAGTAACACTAGATGTTTTGGGATTTTGGAAATATTGGGGAATCTTTTGAAATTAAATTCGCTTTTCAACCTACTAAATTTAACACAAAATATTGTGGAAAATATACTGCAAAATATTGTATCTACTGTCTAAAGATGCTAAAATATTTTAGGTACTGAATGTAATATAATTGATCGGCGCTGAAGTATTTGCGTTCCATCTTTTTAGCTACGATTACTGTTTTCTTTTAAAATAGAATGTATAATGTTGCCTTCCTTAGCTATGGATCCATTTTGTTTTTATCGGAACGATCCTATTAATTATTATCAGGATACAATTATTTTGCTAAATCAGAATGTGTGCATCGTTTTAGCCAACTGGTGCGTGTTCCTTTTATTTCTTAGGTATGGTACACAACTTGATAGCGTTTTACAGAAGAGAATAATAATAGTAAATTAGTTCTAGACCGTTTCTTGATGTACTATTTTATTGTAATCGATTATCATAGCCCTGACGTCAAATTATGGAAGGTATATGAGCTTCAGAAGTTGTCTGTTGTTTATTTTTCTTTCCGTTGAAGAATTGTATTTTGGTTTTTTGTCTTGCGAGGAGAATTCTTTTCGTTTTCTTTTCTTTCTTTCTTTTTTTTTTTTTACCTGTTTTGGTTGTGGCTCAGAAAGGAGTTCGATTCCCATGTCGTTATTTTCACACGGTTATAAGAATTCCGTAGAGAAACTGTGGTGTGAAGAAGTCGCGCTGCTTGCTTCCCTTCTGAGATCCAGGACAGATTCATCCCCTCGCTCAGCCAGCTCGCGCTTTGTCACGTGATCGCGCCACCTAGCGGTAGTTGGGGGTAGGTAGTAGCAGCGGTTTCCATAAGGGTGGGAAGGGATCTCGCGCTGTTAACCGTTAATGCGTGGGTCGCCGAGCTGGATTTTGTTCAAAGATGCAACGCAAACGGGTAACCAAAGGTCTGGAAACCTGATAGAGCGGCCGTGATATATATATATATATAAATGTTTGCTATACGGAGTGACTACAGATAATATAAAGTATTACTTTTCTTCCTCGTATTTCATATCTGTGTCGAGAGGCTGGGCTAAAATATAAGTAGAAAAAACAGACAGGGGATACGTTAACGTCGGTAAATTACCCGTTTTCGGTGAGAAAACGGTACATGTTTAATAGAAAAGCGATTATGAAGAGCGACGTGCCAAGTTTCCATTTTACCTTGTAGTGCGCATTGAACCTGACTGAAGCAGGGGAGAGAAAAAAATGTACTATACATGAAGAATTACGCAGTAGTGACGGGTTATGCGATGTATTACACTTTTCTGTGCCGCTCGAGAGTCGAGTCGTGCGCATCAGCAACCCACGACAATGGACTGACAGTAGAGAGCCCATGCGAGCAAGTGCTCGCCGACCCGTAACCCAGTCTCGACTTATTTAGGTAGAAGATTTGGTGGTTCTGCAGCAATATCGCGTGTCTTCTATCAAAACAACAACAACAAAACTGATTGCAAACAGGTTCTGAAGGATCGAACCAGCGGTGTGTGTAATCTAATTTAGCGGCCCATGGACGAACCACACAAGACAGAATTACACCTGCTTCCGGTCGGACAACGCTACAGGAGCGAGCTCACTTGCAAGAAATATAAATCATATGTTCCATAAAAGGACATGAACAATTACAGTTGATATACATATATAACTCATTAAATTAGTGAAGGGAGATAAATAATTCTTGCAATAGATGTGAGTAAAATGGTCCCCATAAAGGAAGGCAATTCGAGTATTAAAAAAAAAAATTTAATTAATTTCTTCGTACACGACATTGGTCTGTATTCTTTTTATCTGTTTCAAGCGAAATACCTCGCTTTGCTTGATTATTGTGCTCTAACATTTTTACCATTTGTGTTTGTTTTATGTACCTTTATTGGGACATACAATGCATACCTATTGTAAGTGAATAGCTTTATTGGACATCTCATCTCATATTTATTCGCTTTTGAATTAATTAGCAACAATGCGATGACTTAATTGGTTTTAACATCGCAGAACCTGGCTGTAAATAGTTTCTTAAAGCTGACATCGTTACAGCAAGTTCTCCATCATTCGTTAATTGGAAGCATTGACTATAAATCTGATAGATAGCTGAGAAATTTTGTTGTTTCTGTTTCCATTGAGAAGTTCAGAATGCCAGGGTTTTGTATATTTTTTGGTGATGTCGAGCGTAAAGGGGCTCCCGGTTCTGAGAACCACAATGAAGAGGGGCTGCTATGTCATTGCTACATACAATTATTGCCTGGATCTCAATGCTGGCTACTTGCCCATAGCAGCCACGCCGGCAACATATTTTATTAATTAGTTGTCACAGCTACTGCGCAAGAATGTCAAACATGAAAGAGAAAGGGAGCCGTCAGTTTACAGACAGCAGCTGCTTTTGGAATTTGGTTGAATCCACTCAGTTAAGGAGTCAACCTTCCCAAAAGACTTTGTCAGTTCCTGTTTCTCATTCTGCTTTAACATACAGAAACATGGTCTTCCCGCCTGAGATCCCTTATAAAATCTAATAAATAGCAGTGGGATAATTTTACTAGTATTATTACTGATAAGGTTTAGTTTCTTAAAAGTTCTAACTAATTCTTGCGGCTAGTGCAACAATATGCTGGAACTTTGAAGAAAAAAACAAAAGGTTATTTGTCTATTCCACGTAAGCCCAACTTTAGTTTTTTTAAAAAAAAAAAAAAACACTTAAATAACTTTCATGCTGGTGAATTAACGAATCCGCTTAAACTACGTTCCTGTAAATATTTCGAGCTTATTATTGAAGAAAGGAAGATACGTAAAATGCAAAAGTAAATGAAAACAGAGAATTCATACTTTAAGAAACACTGAAAATACAGAATCTATGTTTTTCTATTTGTAGTTTTTAATGTTTCTAAAGTTTAAAAGAGGCTCTGATTTTCCTTTATATCATGTCACTTCTGTTTGAGAAGGACGGGCGAATTTAGTTTCGAATTAGTGATCATTTAGACCGTGGAAGGGAGCATAGTACTAAGACGGTGGAGAATAGTCTCAATAGATTCAGGTCTGTTTACTATTTTAAAATGAAAAAAAAAGATGAGTAGAAAATGCCATCTTTAACGCACGGTATAACATGGACGGAATCTTTCTCACGACAAATATTTTGAAAGCGGGATTAATCTTGTTAAAAAAATCTCATAACGTTCGTTCACGAGATTGGTAAAAGAGAAGTTTCTGTATCACCGTAGAATTTCCTAACCTCGCTTGATGGTCGGATTACAAACCGGCCTGAATTTGCATAATGACGTCACGGTGACGCAGTGAGGGGCGTGGCCCGCTTCGTAGTTGAATGGGAGGGAAAACGACCAGCCGCTGAGAAATGTGACGACCTGAAATCTACCAGGCAGACGCACGGTTTCCGGAAAGACCTTCTAAGTCGTGACGACCACTGCGAGTACTGACCAGACAGGCAGAACGGTCACGGGTACAGTGTTACATGAGCAGGACCTGAAGATAGACTTTGTTACTGTTGTTTATAGGATGGTACAAACTTTTGTCCATTGGCTGTAAATAGTAAATGCGATAACACCCTATCTTATTAAGTTGTCATCAGGTTATTTCAAGCGATCGACTTATTTTTTTTCTTTTTTGATAATTGCATTTTCTAATTATGCTGCATCTTCAGAGTGCACAGGTGTCGGGCGTTTGAAATTAAATTACGAAAATAAGAGTAACTAAGCTCTTCTCGTTCTTTTCACGCAGCTGTTTATTAGCACTTCCCCTTGTTTGTCCTGTGACGTTCGCAGAGGTAGAGCAAGGATCGCTACACTTCATGTTACCACAAGCATCTCAAACACACGAAGCAATGCACGCACTTAAATAGCCACAGTGTCATATTAACCAGTGATCTTACATTAAAACGGAAGGTTTTCTTTTCTGAAGCCGAGTAAAATAATTATCAGATAATTAATAATTTAATTTTCTAAGCTTAACCCCACTCCATATTCCCGCATATAATGAAATTATATTGATGCATGTATACCATTCGTCTGCTACAGGATATAAGCATGACGGGACGTGTTGCCAAAAGTTAATGTCGGAACCTTAATCACGGAATCCTGGGATATTGAGTTGGTGACGCCACACTTACGTACACTAGTGGCCATAATAATCTATCGCTTTACTCTATGAAACACGCTTTGCGATATTGTTTGATTAAAGAACATTTTCTCAACAGAAGAAATGCAAAAAGGCGATAAATCAGAAAGCAAAGCAAGAGTTTAAGCATTACATTAATCAAGGTGCAATTATAAGACAGACGTATTTTTTGGTAATGCAATAATTCAGTCACCACTGTGATATGTCGACTGCGAAATATTAAGTTTTTCGAGCACAAGTTCTGGGAGCGAACGATTTTATCTTATAAAAATAGAAATAAACTAATTATGAAACATTACCGGCATAGAAAGTTTTACAAAATGCGTAGTAATTGAAATTTATCGTATTTTTAAGAGGAACAGAAAACCATTACATATCATAGAATATTTAATCTATGGCTGCTTTTTTCAGCCACGAATCAAATTACTGTGCAGAGGGAGGGGTACTAACAGCAGAAAGTATAATCGAATAAAAATCGAGCAAAACTGTTCAATAAATTTAGATTCGGATAGTAAACCAGTTTTTAAACATTTAAAAAAAATACAAGCAAAACCCAAAATTTTTTAGTTCAGTCGGGGGCTTGCGGTTTTTTTGGGCGTGTTTCTATATAAACAAACGATGGGAAATCATGGTTTCGGAGTAGACTGGAAACAGTGAATCATACCGCAGTTGCCTCCATTAATGCTTTGGCGAGACATCTACAACGAAATGAATATGAGCTGAAAACTGCTGTTATAATAACGAATTCGGAAATTAAAGTGAATATGAGCTGAAAACTGCTGTTATATAACGAATTCGGAAATTAAAGTGAGCTGAAAACTGCTGTTATAATAACGAATTCGGAAGTGAATATGAGCTGAAAACTGCTGTTATAATAACGAATTCGGAAGTGAATATGAGCTGAAACTGCTGTTGTTGTAATAACGAATTTGGAAGTGAATATGAGCTGAAAACTGCTGTTATAATACGAATTCGGAAATTAAAGTGAATATGAGCTGAAAACTGCTGTTATAATAACGAATTCCGGAAGTGAATATGAGCTGAAAAACTGCTGTTATAATAACGAATTCGGAAGTGAATATGAGCTGAAAACTGCTGTTATAATAACGAATTCGGAAATGAATATGAGCTGAAAACTGCTGTTGTAATAACGAATTTGGAAGTGAATATGAGCTGAAAACTGCTGT
Source organism: Nautilus pompilius (assembly GCA_018389105.1). Lineage (NCBI taxonomy): Eukaryota > Metazoa > Mollusca > Cephalopoda > Nautilida > Nautilidae > Nautilus > Nautilus pompilius. The sequence continues at coordinate 3,497 of JACATO010000398.1, read as the reverse complement.
TATAATAACGAATTCGGAAATTAAAGTGAATATGAGCTGAAAACTGCTGTTATAATAACGAATTCCGGAAGTGAATATGAGCTGAAAACTGCTGTTATAATAACGAATTCCGGAAGTGAATATGAGCTGAAAACTGCTGTTATAATAACGAATTCGGAAATGAATATGAGCTGAAAACTGCTGTTGTAATAACGAATTTGGAAGTGAATATGAGCTGAAAACTGCTGTTATAATAACGAATTCGGAAATTAAAGTGAATATGAGCTGAAAACTGCTGTTATAATAACGAATTCCGGAAGTGAATATGAGCTGAAAACTGCTGTTATAATAACGAAGTCAGTCTGAGTCGTAAGAAGACATTTATATTTGCTTGCATTGTGGATGTCTGGACTAACGGCATTATAAGCAAACTTACAGTAGTGATGCCGGGTTGGCGGATTGCACCCTGAACGAGACTAATTTTATGCAAACCCCCTCCCAGAAAACAATGTTATAAACTAACGCGCGCTTGTCAGTTTTTATTTAGATTCACCGCACTTGAAGTGAGGATTTAAAAAAACAAAAAATCTTTTCTATCATCATGAGCGTGTAAAACTATAAATCTACACTAGCCGACACACCGCGTTATCCGGTACATATTTACCTGTTTGTTTTGTTTTTTACATTTACGTTCTTGTGAAGCCGGGTAGAGACGACTGGTGTCTGGGTAAGTCAGTAGAGAACAACCAGAGCGAACTATTCTAGCAAGGCCAATACAAGGTTTCGTGTAGAGTTCAGATTCGCTTAGACGTTACGAATTCGTGTTTTTTTTTCTTTCTCGTCGTTATTCCTATCAGAATGAGGCATTGTTTTTACTCGATTATCAAGTATAATAAAACTGGCTCTGAGTCAGCTACTTTGCAACGTTGATTATAACCAGAAATCTGCAGGCGTCACGACGTAGCAGTGGAGTGGCTAATTATATACTTAATTGGTCTTCTGCATTATGTGGCATGGAAGCATTTAGTGCTGTCTCGCCCCGGCCCACTCGCTACCTGTGTTCTTAGAACAATTGACAACGACGATGAATTACCATTTTTCTAAAACGAGATTTAATCAATTCTATTACAAAGAATACTTTTCTTTTGTAATAATAAAAAAACACCTCGCAATTGTTTGTAAAGTCTATTGTTTTAGTTGGCTTTTTGTTTATTTGTCGGTTAATCTCTCAAGCGATTCGACAGTTCGGCTTCCTTCTGAAATATTATTATCGCGCTTCTGTCGTTTCTTTTCTGGAAATAGCCCGTGTTAATTATAATCCGTGATAGGAAATCCCTGCGAGACGTTTAATGCGTCGTTCGATGTTGTTATACCGAAAACTAAGTTGTTCTGTTTTGTGGCAAAACTCATGATGCATTTGAAAAAGGAAGATGTGTAGTGGCGGCGAGTCGGGGTTCATTGATTATTCAAAATGAAACAAATTTATAGTTCTTTTTTTTAAATATTAGTGGTAAAGGGCGATTTTGATTTCTAAGTATCGTCAGCACGCCAAAATGTACAGAAAAGACTTGATAAAATGAGATTTTAGTTCTTTTATATCTGGAATCATTATTACCACTTTTATGTATTAATAGTTGCAATGTAATTTTAAAGCAGGAAACACCTGCGGGCGTTGATTGAGCGCGCGGGGCTTTCTGGTGTGCGGTGCATCTCATGTCCCCTTAAGGATGAACATTTCCTCTAGTTAAGAAAGAAGACTTGTCACAGATTTCTCTCTCTCTCTCCGTCTCTCCTGTCAGGGAGAGCGCAAAACGCCTTCGCCTGCTGACGATCGTCGCTCGATCTGCCTCGAGACGTTCGTGATGGCCTGGCGTGGTTCTGTATAACGTTAAGGTTTGAACGGCACCCAGCATTAAATAGAAAAAATCTTTCAAAAAACTTCATATGAAGGACAAGAGAGGGTCGGGAATATAAAGAATAACCGCGTGCGCTGGTAGTAATGCAATAGGCGGAGATGAGGTGGGTGCCAAGCGGTTATTAATAAGGAAAATTAGGCGCCTAGCTGATGATTAAGGCAGGGCGACAAATACGCAGAAGTATACTGTCATCGGGGCGTGTCAAAATTCGTTCTCAAGAGAAAAATTAACGGTCTGTCAACAACAGCTTGTGTTGGGGAGGGGTACGACGGAAAAACTTTTAAAAATTAAATGATGGATAGTGAAGCACGGATGGAAACAATTAGGGACTTATAAAATGCTCACGAAAAGAAATGGTTAACCCTCTCGCCGCGGTTTTAATGATATAGTTGATTCCCATGGGTTTCACTTTTCCACAACGTTAGAATGATGGTACACGTCAGGGAATTCTTGCGTGAATCATTAGTTTCTTTCTACAACTGGAACATTCGCTTTATACACCTGGTCTCGTTGTTGCCCGGTTCATCTTCAGAACCTAGGAATTTCTGGCACGGAAACCATGGCCATTACCGTTCCACACAGAAAGTATGGCCTAGTCACAGTATATGCGAAGGAAGAACAGTCAGGCCATACAATGAATTGGCAGATCTAAAGGGTAGGTACTCCGGTGGAAGCCGTTTTTATTTCAATCTAGCACAGATACTGGTTTGCTCAATAACAAAAACTGCTTTATGTCATCGTGTAATTCTCTCTCGCGTGTTTGAAATACAACAAACGTTGGAGAACACCCAATTTTACGTCGTTGCAAGTTCCATTTTGCTTTCCCTTGACAGCGCATATAATATATGATAACAATAACACTCTCAAGTTCTGAAGACTACGACCTTCTTGAGGTCTTGTTGTATTTTGTTCCCTCGCCCTGCTTCGATAAGACAATTCAGCCGGAAACTTTCTCTGGAATTATTGCCGCACAGCTCTGACGGTTTTTTGAATTAAGGGCGGGTTGATGGCAACGCCTGTTCGTGTCGCTTCTCTGCCATTATTCTCGATGCTACAACCGTTTATCCGTGTAAATGTTAGCGCTTCCTCGTGTTACCTCTCGCGTTAATTTTATGACGAAATAAACCTCGTTTTTTTAAATCCTATCGGCAGACATTCAAGTGTCGCGGAGTTTATGCTTGAACGTGTCCGAAACAGTTCTGTTCCCTGACTGTGCGAGTACCAGAGAATTTGTGACATTTCTTCAGTGTGTCCACCCGTAGCGTCCTAGCGCCAGTCGGTCTTCGCGACGCTCTGAGATTGTCCGGCTTTCTGCTGTCATATATTTGTAGAACTTGATTAGTTTTAGTGACTTATTACTAGAAAGCCCCCCCCGAAATGAATCCCTGACAAGGAACGAAAGATATTCAAGGAGCACAAGTCATTTACCTTTTATTTTTGAAAACAGGGGAAAACCGGTGTCTTGCGTGCTTACCGGTTATGGCTATACCAACGGAATACAACCTAAGGCCACATTACGATGCACTGCACCGCGGCTAAGTGTGGATAGTACTTGGGACGATCACGAGGACGACTTGAAAAGCAAGCAAGGGTTTTCCATAA